>APFE031311153.1:0-78750 GCA_000404065.3 Pinus taeda | reverse complement strand
TTGTTCGGGAAATCTGTAGCTATATAAGCAATGAAATGGGTCGGATCTGTAAGTTGCCAAATAATAAATCGATGGCGGCTCTGTTAGCTACATCATAGGCTAGGGCTTCTTCACAAAGGCATGCTAGTGGTGCCATTTTTTTTTCCCCATTTTCTTCCCTTTATTTGTATTGTGCCTTCGCTTGGTGGAATGTATATAACATTTTAAAAGATCTTTGTTCTCTGTTTTTTTGAAAAAAAATCCATTTTAGTGTTAATTTATTTTTAGAAATTTTCTATATTAGTTTTTAATTAATTTCTTTATTTTAAAAAAAAAAAATTTGATTTTTAATTTTTGGTTATTTAAAAAAAATAAAAAAATTGCATTTTCATTTTAAAAAAAAAAAAAAAATTCACAAAATTCATGCAGGTCTAAAAATAAAAATAGAACATTTGGAAACAAAAATTTGAGCGATTCGATTTATTATTGGAAGATTCTATAAATGATGATTGGTCTTGATTATCCTATTTCGATAGCTTCAAGTTGGCATTAAACTCATAACATCTTTTTGTTGAATGCTTTTATATGACATACTAATATACAGACCACAACAGATCTTTCTAATGCCAATCTTTTTGTCGAGCATATATCATCTGACACCAACAGGGACTATTACTTTTCATGGTTATTTTAAGAATGGATTGATTTTAATATCATGATTGAGTCAATTTCAGCACTTTGATTGTCCTTAATTTGTTTTATTTGGTATGAACTTTTTGCGTAAGAATCATGAAGGAAATGGCCACTTCTTCTTGAACACACTTATGTTTTCTTTCTACCAAGTTTTTTTACAGGTTACAGGATAATCATGTGATCATAAGGAGATTACATTGTGACGACAATTGGTCTCCCAAAGACTAAATTCATGAAAGATTCTAAAGACAAATCCAACTCCACAACCATTACTTTGCACCTCCCTTTTTGAAGCAGATTCTGAATTCCACCAATTGTAAATCCATAAAGCCTGACATTTCCAAATCCATTTTTCACAGCAAGAGTTCATCTTCATACACCATGCATTTCCTTACATCCATTTCATTGCATCTAGTTTTCCTTTTTAATAAAACTCCTTCCCTTTCCATGATTACATTACCTTGTTTTCCTCGCCATGCTGATCCACACTGCTTGTCCATGAGTTCTTTTCATTTATAGTCCTACCAAATCTTTTTGTACAAACTCGTGTTGACTGATGTGGGATTCCTTAAGGCCCACCTTTCAACAAGTCTTGCCCCATCGACATCAGCACCTTATCTGGGAAATAGACAGAGTTCCTTTTGAGTACCTAGAGGCTTGCCATGCCTTAATGGCAAGTTCTCCTCGCTGCGATCATGGAATCATCAAATGCCCTTGATCTTCAGAATTTGCACAGTGGCTGCGACCTCGATCAATCAGTCATTCGACTTTCGCCAGATGTAGCTCCGGTACCTTGGCACTCATTGACATCATGGTGAGTTGCCCTCGCATTGGTTAACCGGCTTACATCATGGCCGTAATGCCAATGATTTCCTATTCATGCTCGACATCGAACATCTCATTCGCCATGTTTAGAATTGTTACATCGGTTTGTTAGGCGGGTGACAGACTATACACTTTTTCACGACTCCATCAGCAGTTACATTCTGATCTATGAGAGTACCACAGTTTCACTTTCAGCATTTATCTTTTTCATGATTCAGCATCAACAGTTCAGATTCCTTCATCTCCCAGGATCTAGTTACAACAACATCAGTCACATTTTCCTGATCCAGCAACAGCAGCAGCTACATTCCTATTGCATACTTCATCATTCTTGGGTAAGTAGAGGTATGTTGTTTTCTAATCTTTAATCATGCAATTCCTTGTATGCTAACTTGAATATTTTGAAAAATTCCGTCACCATGCTAGATTTCCTTTCATGAACCATGTCAAGTTGCATGAGGACATGCAACCAATTCAGTTGGGGGGGAAGAACTACATATTCACTTCCATGATTCCACTACATATTCACTTCCATGATTCCATTTCTTCACCATCACTCCATTTACCATTCACCAACATTTATTTTCCAATGATACTTTGTTGCACTTTGCTTCCTACGCAATATTGGCATGCTTCATTAATATTACAAAAGGGCTTTCTTATCCACATTGATAGCTTATGATTTCCAGTGAGTGTTTACATTATTATTGAAGAAAAGAGAACATAAAACAAAATGAATATGTTAACACAAGAACCAACATTCTTTGTATTCATGGTTGTCACACAAGAACCAACCATAAGAAAATGTAAATTGTTACTTATGTTTTTCACATATCCTGGAAACATTCATTATTAAAAGACATCATCATGTAAAGCCAAAGTTCAAAATGCCAAATGTTCTTAAAGAGATCCATGCATGGTTGCATGAGGACATCCATCAAGTTCAGTTGGGGAGGATGTTGGGACTCATAAATGTCATATTTTCATCTAACTTTTTCTTCACTATTCCTTACATTTCATCATCCCATTGACCTTTTATCATATCATCTTCATACATACATTTGGGTTTCACCTTCTTATTTTCCATTTTATTCGTTTTTGTATTAAAGTGAATTTATGATTAATTATTAGAAAATATACATATTTTTATATATATCTCAAGAATATGTGAGTTTTGTGATGTGTAGGAAATATGTGAAGAATTAATATCTCCTCCACCATATTAACGAGATAATTATGCAAAGGAGAAAATCATGGAGGCATATCTTATCCTAAGGAAAAACCATGGAGGCATATCTTATCCTATTCCTAAGGAGAAAATCATGGAGGCATATCTTATCCTAAGGAGAAAATCATGGTTGGCATATCTTATCCAAGATATGTGAGAGATTTATTGAGAGATTTGTGGGATCATATTGTGGGAAAGTAGTGGATGATCATTATGAGTTTGTTACTCATCCCATTGTATAAATAGGAGTACAATATCCTCCATTTGTAATCTTGAAGTTTTTCTAATCTGGAAGTTTTTGTAATCTTAGAATTTTGAAATAAAGGATTATACTTCAATTTTGCTTCTACATCTGAGTCTCCATTGAAGTGGTGTGCTGGTGGAGTTATGGAGGGCCCCCATGGCCTCATTTGCATGCTTATTTGTTTGTAATTTACTTTATGTTTTTGTTTGATTTCAGGTTTCAAATTTTCTTAAATATTCTAATATTGGAAGGATCTTATTTGAAGGTGTTCTTGTAAAAGAACCGTAAGATCTCAGACAATTATTAGATCTATGTTTGTTTCATTTCAGCTCTTGATATCTTATTAGATGTTCTAAGAGATCTTGTAGAAAGTATTCTTGTAAGAGAATCATAGATCTCAAACAATTGTTAGATCTAGGCTTGATTAGTTATTAGGAATCTTTCTAGATCTATATATTTTAGATAAGCACTTGTAAGTTTACTTTCCCGGGTTGACATTAAATTAAGCTCTAATTTGCATCTGCATTTTAGACCACACAGTATGCACAACAGTGTAGTGAATGTTTTGGTTTTGGAATTGCACTTGAAGCAGTGTCTTGGTGAATCCCTCTGGTTAAGAGGAAGATGCTCTTCAGCATAAATTGGTGAATCCCTCTTTCAAGAGGAAGACGTTTTGTAACAGTTGCTTTATTTTTAATGAATAGAAGTTCTTATGTTTGTTGCTGAAACTTTATCTTCAGCAAGCTGAAATTCTGTCTGCAGCAAGATCCTGTATTAAAGATCCTGTGTTGTAAAACAGAGTATTATCCTCTGTTCAAGTGATTTTTTTATTCTTCTAGAATTATCATAAATTCTTAGCAGAGTATCATTCTCTGTGTTCAGTTTTTTTTGTTTTTGGCATTATAGCAGAAAAAATTCCGACAATATTGACAGGAGTCGAATTAGAATTTGGTGAAAGTTGAGCAGAATTTGGCTGAGCCCTGGTTCTGGTTATGATTCTCACAAGAGGTGGTTTCTTAATTGCAACAGTTAGTTGTTGTGCTGCATTTTTCTTAAGAATTGAAGCGTAAGACTCTTTGTGTGCTTCTTGAACTACAACTGGAGTTTTAGCTTGCCCTCCATTCTGAGCTGCATCTGCATCTTCTTCTTGAACTGCAACTGGAGTTTCTTGAACTACAACTGGAGTTTCTTCTTCTTGAACTGCAACTGGAGTTTCCTTCTTCTTGAGTTTCTTGGGCATGAATTTCTGAAAATGTTCAACTGCTGATTCTTGTGGGAATTCACTCTGCGGCATGTCATTTTCGTGAACCCCATCAGCAGCAAGAGGAACAATCTCCGTTCTCGCACCATTCTCAACTTGAGAACCATTGGCTGAAGCTCAAGCTGACAATGGTGCGAGAACGAAGATTGTTCGTGTTGCTGCTGATGGGGTTCACGATAATGACATGCCGTAGAGTGAAGTCCCACAAGAATCAGTCGTTGAACATTTTCAGAAATTCATGCCCAAGAAACTCAAGAAGAAGGAAACTCCAGTTGCAGTTCAAGAAGAAGAAACTCCAGTTGTAGTTCAAGAAACTCCAGTTGCAGTTCAAGAAGAAGATGCAGATGTAGCTCAGAATGGAGGGCCAGCTAAAACTCGAGTTGTAGTTCAAGAAGCACCCAAAAAGTCCTACGCTTCAATTCTTAAGAAAAATGCAACACAACAACCGACTGTTGCAATTAATAAACCACCTCTTGTGATAACCATAACCAGAACCAGGGCTCAGCCAAATTCTGCTCAACTTTCACCAAATTCTAATTCGACTCCTGTCAATACGCCAGCTAATTACAGCACTGCAGATGGAAACGGTAAATGCTCTGTTTTTATCGACAACTTACCTGTGAATATTACTCCTCCCCAGGTTGAAAAAGAGTTGGAGAAGTTTGGGGCCGTAAAACCTTGTGGCGTTCAAGTTAGGAGTAGGCCAGGAGGTCGACCTTGTTTTGGTTTTGTAGAATTTGTAGAAGCAGCTTCAGTCCAAACTGCACTACAGTCTTCGCCTATTCTAATTCGAGGATGTAAAGTATCTGTCAGGGAAAACGAAAAACAAACTGGCAAAGCTGCTAGAAAGTCCACTCCTTTCAGTTTCAGTGGTAGTAATTACAACATTGCAAAAGGAACTGGCCAGTGTTCTGTTTTTGTCAGCAACTTGGCTGCAAATATTACCCCTTCCCAACTTGAGGAAGAGATGAAAAAGTTTGGCGCAATAAAGCCTTCTGGTGTCCAAGTTAGGGTGCATCGCCGAAGATAAAATTAACGGTGCTACTTCTCTGTAAAAATTGGCACTCATCTTGTCCAAATGAAATATAATTGAAAACAAAACGATGTTAAGCGTCACACACATCAGCCGTGTGGATTTAATCCGCTTAAAAAATGCAAGTGATAAATGAACGACGATCATTTATCAATGACTCTTAAATGAAAAAGTGGTGAAAGTCCTTTTTAAATAATCGACTTCAAATGCTAGAAGTGCAAGTTTCTTGCCTTCTCATAATCGACCTGGAATAGTAGGAGAATTGAGTTGTATAAACATTTCCACCATATGGTAAACCGATATTGCAGGTCCATGAAATTATTCCTTACATAGAGCGAGTACCACCAATTGAGTCTTAATCGGTATCAATCCAATATCGTGCTTCATTTGTCTCTGAAAGAATTCACCATATTCGAATCAATAGACATTTGCATAAGCCTTACACGAAGATGAACACGAAACTAATGAAGATAACTCACCATATTCTGTCTCCAGAGACTCCACTAACAAACACATATGTGCGTCTGTGTTGTATTTATTGTTAATGCATGGTATGTGAAATGACCAATTTACATGTGAATATGCGTGTAATGTTTTATATTTATAGTTAATTTCTGGTCACACTGTTTTCCTAAATTAACAACCTTCTCTGTCACGAATGATTTTCTTGGACACGCATTAATTGCGGGGTTCTATCTTTGATTCTATATGTACGCAGGCTACCTGTCAATCAACAGAACCTTTAATGCTGTGAAATGACAAAATCTTCGGTTACGCTGTAGAATGACAAAACTATCTGTGAATGGTTCTCTTGGTCACGCGTTACATGTGAATTTGTATTATCAATTGATCCTCGGAGTATATGTTTGTTCCTTTTATTTATAGTTAATTTTTGGTCACACGCTCTTCTTGTGAAATAACAAACTTCTGTTTCTGGAATGATTCTGTTATACACGCATTACTTGCGGGGTAATATTTTTGACTGATTTTTACCTTCCTTTATATGTACTCATGATACCTATGAAACAACAAAACTTGCATCACCTCACACGTCTAACTTCTTTGTCGATTAATGCGCTGTATATAATACATAAACGATCATATTCAGCTCAACTTAGTTTATTGTCAGAGTTGTCATATTCAGCTCAACTTAGTTTATTTTCAGAGTTGTTTTTAATAGGATTTTTTTGAATTCTGTCTAAATTTGGATTTGTGTTATTTAAATTAGTTTTTTTAATTGTATATATGGATTCAGTACATTAAGAAAAAATTAGAGCATTTCTATTATTCCGAAGTTACTTCAAATCAATAAATTCCTATAAAATTTTAGAAAAATTAAACCAAAAAATCCACCAAAACTTCTAAAAATGGACACTAAAAACAAGTCATTTATTCTCCATATAAATAAAGATATCCCAGTGGTTCAAAAAGGGAAATTCTATAAGACGTGCTGAACCGATAAATATAATATAAACAATATATCAGCCACTCCGCATAAAATATCATCGCCACATTATTAGAAAGATAGGTTGTGAAAAAATGTGATCATAAGAATACATTAAAGAAAAGCGCATATTTCATTCCTTTCAACTATTTGAAATTTGTTTGCAAAGATGCGATGGGCTTTGGCATTCATTTTGTCTTCCGATTAACTTCGATGAGGAATTACGCCAAAAACTCTAAAAAAATATTCGCACTCGAATAAATTGGACAATTTTCTAAAATATTCTCATTAATTCCTAATATTTTGAATTCCTTTCTAAAAGAAGTGAACTTGCTGAAGTACATAAACTTTTTAGGTCCGTGAATGCGTCCTACACTCCTTTGTTTTCATTTGTTATGACTAGCCCTACCACTTCTTATGACTAGCCCTACCACTTGTTATGACTTATGACTTATAATTTGTGTTCATTGATTTAAATCATTTTTTAATATATTTTTTTATATATTTTTTATATAAAAAATAATAATAATTAAATTTAAAAAATATTAATAATAATTTTATATATTATAATAAATAATAATGGGAGGAAATAATTTAACTAAAAATGTGACATAAAGAACATGTAAAGTTTATTATGAATTTGAAAATAGCCATAAATTAATACATTGTTGATTCTTAATTCTACTTATGATTTTATATGGTTTGAAATTTTGGAACACAGTGATTTTAGTGTTTGTGAAAAAAGATAGAGAAAATTCAAGGTATTTTATTTACAACAAAAAGATAAACAATGTTGAAGTCATGAGGCTTTCTAAGGACACTTCAAACTATAATCAAAGCCACTTGTGTCTCATTGTTACTCAAACTAATCTATAGAAAACAAAAATGCCAAGGCACCTTATGGAGGGGAATATTCTCTTTGCTTTAGGCCTTAAGCTAGTTGTTGGTCTAGATAGGATATTCCTGAATCTAATAAACATATAGCTATTTTTTAATCATCTTTAAATAGCTCTCTCAAAAGCCCTCAAATGACAGATTTAATGATTGAAAATATATGTTAGAGAAATGTTACAAAATGAAGTAAATCATAGAAAAAGAATAAACCAAAACTTGTATGGAGGGCACCCTTATCTCACATTACAAATATACAAGTTTATATGGAACATTTAAAGGATAGAATATAGACACCAAGAAATCCATGGGAGTTCTTAGTTCTTGGTACTGAAAAACAAAATATCAAAAATGTACAAAAATCCTCAAACTTCTAATAAGAAAGAAAATACATGAAACCCTAAATAGTGTCAATAGCCTACATGAAACTTATTGAACTCCTTCATATGAATTCCATAGTTCAAAAACTACAAGCTCCAAATAATCATATGTTTTGAGTAAAGGTCTCTTTATCACTGCCAAGTAGTAATGGTATCGTACCTGTTGCAAAGATTTAACGTGAAAAATTACTCAGAATATTAAAATAGTAATCAAGAACACGCTAAAATGTCATGCATTTGATTTGTCATTGATTAAATACTTAAGGAAGAAGTAGAGAAAGAATTGCGATTATTTATTTCATTAAGAAAAAAGAAAAACTTCTAATTTATAAGAGAATAAGACATAAATTGAAAGAAAATAACAAAATTTGCAATTCCAAAATACTATGGCTAGGTTTTCAATTTGTTGGGTCTTCAATATGTACCTTATCGTCGTGATATAGCTATCTTGGACACTATGCCTCCATAGGTAGCAAAGCTATGCACTTATCCCTCCCTTTCATTCTTTTATTTATTTTAATTTAGTAGAAAGTATCCACATAATCACTCTTTAAAGATAAAATATACAAATAATTTCATTCGGTGGTAATGCACCTTTTCGAGTTGTAAAAATCTTCTAGCTTCTTATACTTTATGTTATAATTTTTTAACAAACTTCATAGCTTATAATAGTAAATTTCTAGTGTATCGATAAATTTATCAATTGTGATTTCTTGTCATTGTAAGATTATAAAAATATCAGTGGATTTGATTGCAAATATTAACAATCCTTCTATAAAAAGTTAAAATGAAATGAATAATGGAGATAAATTACTTCATTGTTTGAGAGAATATGTTGTACATCAACTTAGTTTATAGGAGTAATGGAAGCTTCTACTAGTATCTAAAATATAAGATTCAAAACACAAGAAGTAGGGATGTGATGTTTGCTTATCAGCTCTAAGTGTATTTTATTTGAACTATAACACTCCCCCACAAGTGAAATGTTTGGAGTAAATAAACAAGAAAGAAAAGAAAAATGAGTCCCAACAATAGGGCTTGCTTATGAAATTATGTGCATCCTCTCATAACTCAAGAAAGAGAGAAAAACCAATAAGAAAAGGGGCCCCCTTGCCCCCCAAAAGAGAGTACATCAAAAAGAAAAAAATGAAGGGATGAAGGAAGGAGGACTCAAGATTGTCCCCCACAAGGACAAGTTCCTTCACTTCAAGCATGTGATGTAATTAAAATACCTTGATAATGCCAAGAAATTTGTGAAAATAGTTCTTACTTCGGGAGGTACACACTCCACAATAAGAATAGGAACTTTAATAAGTTGGCGAATGAAGTGCATGCTAATCTCAATGTGTTTAGTCCATTGATGCTCCACGTGATTTCTATAAATATATATTTCACTTTGATTATCATGCCAAAAAAGAATAGGTTGATACTTTTGAATGCCAAACTCAAGCAATAACTATCGTAGAGGTGAACTTTTGATCATACATTGATCTAGTCCAGTCAAAATCTCTAAAAAATACAAGTTCAGGAGAGTTAATAGTGTATTAAATACCAAAATTGGAAGTGCCCTAAATATATCTCATAATATGATTCATTGTATTCCACGGACTTCGATGAGGACCATCAGGGAATTTAGAAGCAAGGCTAACTAAATAAGTAATGTTATGTCTAGCGTGTGTCAAATAGATTAGACATCCAACTAGTTGGCGATAAAACATAGGATCTGCATAAGTTCATGTGCAACTAGTGGTAAGAGTAACATTGGACTGCAAAGGAGTAGTTCCAGGCTTACAAATAGTAACACCAAAGTAGATTAAGGCCATATTTCTATTATAAGATGGTGATATATTTTGAATATCGATGATCCTATAAGGTAAGAAACTAGTGCAAAAGACAAAGATATTTTGTAGTAAACTATACCATTAATTCTTCCTTAAAATTCTAAGCCATAAATGAAGAAATCTGTGTAACGATCAAACCATCCACATATAGAACTAGAATCAATAAATCAAAGCCTAGTCGATAACGATAAACTATAGGATCACAATGAAAATGGTTGAAGAAAATTGTACATCTTGTCATACCAAACTCTATGTAACATATTGAGTTTCCCCAGTGATATACATAGGTTACGAGGTACCAAAAAAAATATTTTTTCATTTTCTACCTTGACAATAATATCATATTACACTTTTTTACATACCCCTATTAAATTTATCATAAACACACTTGCAAAAACCTTATTTTCATCTCTCATGCATTTCAAAGACTTTACATGTAAACCTTTCTTTGAATACTTTTTATACGACCAATTGAGTAGAATATTTCTTGTATACATTTTTTCAAACATTTTGTATGAAATAAAATCACAAGCATTGCTCCAATTCCATTTATAACATACTAACTAAAACATACCACTCAATCATACAACTTTTATTTTTTATCATTGATGTATTTGATCAAATAGTTTGTCTACAAAATGTAATAAAACACCTTTAATGCATTTCTTAAAAACAAGGCATGCGACTAGCCATATATCAACTACAACAATAATATCATACACAAATACTATCTCCATCCACAAAAAACATTTTCATTTGGTTATTTCATCAAGTAGTTTGTAGGAAACGAATCATTAAATCATTTAAAAATTTCTTCAAACACATTGCATTCAAACAAATATAGAAAATTCTTTGCATTCAAATAGGTATATCTCAGTTACAACAACACTACCATACAATAATACTATCCCCATCCACTAAACAAAATTCTTAGTGGGGAATTTCATCAAACAATTTGTATGCAATGACTTCTTAAACCATTTAATAATTTATTCAAACGCTTTGAAATAAATGTAATATAGAAAATTATTTGCATGCAAATAGGAAAATCATATCTACAACAATGCTATCCCCATCCACAAAACAACATTTTCATTGGGGTATATCATCAAACATTTTTTATGCAATGAAACAATAAAGCATAAAATAATTTCTTCTAACACTTTGCATGAAAACAAATATAGAACATTATTCAGAATATATCTCCCAAAATCAATCAGTCCAAGTTCTAAAAATTTAACAAAATGACTAGTGGGAATTCCCTTCACTTTGGTTCATATTTCAACTTATGGAACCTTCCAAATAAAAACTTATAGCAAAAATGATAACATGAATGATTTTATCCATGATTGTAGGAGCATTTAGGAAGCTCAACTTCCTAAAATGAGATGTGAAAGTTGGACAAGATGATCAGTGTGATTTCCCTTGACTACGGTCCAAGTTTCATCTTATAGAACCTCCTAGAGGAAACGTTATGGCAGAAATTCCAACATGACCTATTTAAAACATAATTTTATGGGCATTCAGGAAGCTCGACTTCCTTTGATCATATCTCCTAAAATATCGTGACCAAGATCTTATAGTTGGACTTGATAACTAGTGGGATATACCCTCACTATGATCCAACTTTAAGCTTCTCGAACCTTGAAAACCAAATTATAGAAAAATGCCAACATGACCTCTTTAAGCATGCATTTAGGAGGCCCATATTATTCTAGTCATATTTCATAACCAAAGATTTGAAAACTAGACCAGAGGATCAACAAGATTTTCCATCACCATGGTTCAAGTTCCAACTTTTGGAACCTTCTAGGGAAGAAAAATATAGAAGGAATTCCAACATGGCATGTTTGAAGATGAATTTAGGAAGCCCATATTCCTCTAATAATATCTCTTAAAATTTCATGACCCAAGATTTCAAAACTTGACCAGAGGATCACGACATTTCTCCTCACCGTGGTCTAAGTCTTGGCTTCTACAACATCCCAAAAAAAGAAAAAAATAAAAAAAAACCTCAAGCTAGATCCACTTTCCAAGGTGATTTTTTAGGAAAACTTGTCTATAAATTATGCTCACAAGTTTGGCTCCTCACCCAAAAGTCCAATTCAGTCCTATAAATTCTTGCATTTAACCTAAAGCAAACCAATTCTTATTGTTTGAATGTCGTTTTATCCTGTTTCCTATGTGTCTCTTTGTGTTATTCATGGAACATTATTCAATATCATTCTTTCTAGCTAAACATTTGATTAAGCAGTGGTGCTAGCTAACACCACTTAAGTTCTTCTTCATTTCCCCCTTGAGGTTGTGGATCTATGGTCCCACTCTTTAGTTAATTCAAATAAATTTATTAGCATTTATAATTAGAGTGAAATTGCATTACAAAAATTAGGGGGAGTATAGTAGGGGTGTTACAAACCCCATCCCCATAACAGGAACATCATCATCATTATTATTAGTAGTAAAAATATTAAAACAAAATTGAGCTTTGTAAATAGATCTTAACCACTTATTATTAGCTCAAAAATCTCGTATGTGGCTTCAGTAGGTCCCAAGTGCATCTGCTGCACCTTAGCATACTCAATCACTTGAATCCAAAGTGAAATATACCTCCAATTTCATGTTGTGCCACCCATTGTGCTGAGTCCTCCTTCAAGAGACAATTTTGGCTAATTTATTTTTGGGACATGCGAAATGCATTCTTGATCTCAATCAATATGCATAGGATTTTGTGAAAACCAATTCCTATTTAGAGTTCTCACATCCCCTTTTGTGCTTCATCAGTCCCTTGAGCGATTTATTTATTCTTTTGTCTAGTCACTCATTTTGCAAATTCAAGCACCCCCTTCTCTGCTTCCTCAGTCTCTCGAGTGATCCATCCCTTGGTAAGGCTTCCTTCCATAAGAATAATTCTCTTAACCTATGAATCCATCTACCTTTATTTAATAACACAACACATATGTCATGGAACATGTCATGGTGATCAATACATACTAAAGGGCTCTAGTGTCACCACACTGGCCTAATTTCTAATGTCTTCAACTCCATTATACTACTACACACTCTGATGTGATTAGGTTGATGTCACTTGCTTCTTTTGTGATCTACCTCAATATTTATGCTAGCCGATTCAAGGATCCATGTACATCACATGCACATGAGTCATATGAGATTCATCATAAGAATATAGAATTAATTTAGATCACAACATAGTCATATTAAAATGTCAGTCAATTCCTTACGAATAAGTACCCAAACCAAATTAAATCATAATCTTAATAGAAATTTCTTTAAATTGATAATTGATACTTACCTCTATATAGTATTCAACTAGCTTCACTGAGTGGTTTATCAACCAAACAAAGCACTTAGTTGTGCATATTTTTCATAGCTCCATGCAATCTTCAGTCATATTTGTCTTTAAATCCATCTCATTGTGTAGTTTCACCATCAAGGGAGGCACCTAGTGGGAGATATACCACTCCAATTTGTTTGTTCATACAATTCCATCCTTGAGTCCATATAATTGAGTAGTTTCAATGCCAAGGAAAGTAATCAGTGGTGGATGTACTCATTCACAATTTTTTTTATACAAGTGCATCCTTGAGTCTAGCTCACTGAGTAGTTTCACCACCATTGGAAGTAATCAGCGATGGATATACTTCTCCACATAGAATTTTTGTATAGGTGCCAATGGCTTCCTCATGTACACCTCCCAGTGAGCATAGGGATAATTCCCACTATCTATTCACCTTTACGAGCCCAAGAAACTCCCATTTAGGAAAGTCTACCTTGCCAAAGGATTTCCTAGAAGGGCCCTTGTTAGTCACTCTCCTTTATAGGCCCAATAAATCCCCATTCCAGGTAGTCTATCTATCCAAGGGATTTCCTGAATGTCGCCCCATTTATCATGCACCCTTCTCTGCCCAAGAAACCCCCATTGTGGGTAGTTTACATATTTAAGGGATTTCCTATGTGGGGTAGTCATTAGAGTCATACAACCTAGTAGAAATTTGTTATTCTTTAATGGACTGTGCATGAATCATTGTGGTCAAGTGATATTTTGGTGTGATCCACTGGACTACTCATGGAGTTCTATAGTTAATATAATGATTATGACTTTCTCCCATGAGGTAAACAAAGTGCCACATGCTACAATTCCTTCCTGACAATATTATTCATGAGTTGTCAACTCCATGATCCGACCTATATCAAAACATTTAATTTATTTCATCATTAACATGTTCATGAAATATAGCACATTCACAGTGTTAAGGTTAGAAAATCTCCTAATATCCATGTAGATCATGCATTAATTTGCAAATATCAGTTTCCAAACTCAGCCAAAGGAATTCTCATCCAATTTGTTTCCTTTTAATTTTTCCATTACTACTATCATAAACCCTATCAAATAGTATTTCCATTGTTGCAATATTCAGTAGTTTATTTAACTTAGCATGTTCTCATCCATGTTGTTGGTAGTAATCAATTTTGATCCTTTGTCATTTTTCGCTAATGCTCACCACAATTGTGAGGATCATAAATATAAGATAAATATTAGAAATAGAGCATTCCTACCCACTTTCCTAATGATGTTCCAAACCACCTCAAACCAATTAAATAAGCTTGATACATTGCCTAATCATGGTAAATAAAAATTATGCTTCCATGTCATTCACACACTGATCATATTTTCAAATATTGATTAGTTACCATGCTACTATCATGGTTTTAAACTAATGACATATCAAGCCACATAATGTCATTATCCGATACATATCTTAGTCATAATGTGTTAAAGTTTAGGAAAACTTACCTTTTTGTGTCATTTCCATCGTTATTGGAATGATGCTGATGTTATTTCAAGTGGACTCAAACAAACCCATCTTAGTAGTTCTATCATCTTATTCTACCCTCTTACTACCATTTGTCATATGCACAGGGTTTAACCAATATCACGCACTTCTAGTTGATTTCTACTCGATCTCTTCTCCATAGCTCCTCTTCTTTCCTTTCCCCACACTCAAGAACAACCATGACAAAAACACAGAGATAAGAATAAGAAAAGAAGAATAAAAATCTCACTAAAAAAATACATAATAATAATGCTAATAGCATGGCCATGGTTAAGGACAACAGACAAAACAACAAAGAAGATATGAAGCCAATTAATAAAATTAAAAACATATAAAACATTCATTAACACACAACAACTCAATCCCATGAGTTATATCGTTCAATGTGTCCTTTAGTACCATACACACACACACACACACATACACACACACACACACACACATATATATATATATATAGATATGGAAACCTTAAAATCTTAACATCACTCAAAATAGCTCCCAGGGGGATCTTCATTTTCAGGGAAACTTCCACTTTCTTGTTGATGGTGGACTTAGACCATGGTATGCTACCCCATGGCACTATCCATGCTTTTACTTCTTCCAGCGACTGGGTGTTCTTATGTGTTATCGCACACACCAAGATGCTAGTTATCTCAACATAAACAAGTCAATTTCACTTTCCCATGCTAATACTAAGCATGTTTTTCTACAGTCATTCACACATCTAGAATTCATGTCATTCACATGTTCCAAGAGTCAAGAATACATATTAACATGTTTATAACCATGTTATCACAATATTGGAAATCAACCTTTTACTAACACTAACATCATCAAATTTTGAAATCAATTTTTTATCAAGGTTAGCATCCATGACATAGTATACAATCAACAAATAGCCATCAACCAAAATTCTACATCTAGAACCCAATTGCACTCATGTGCATATCAATTCTCTCAGCACACATTGTATTAATACAAATGTCTTCAAACATGATCATTCCTTCATGCAATTTATATAAGACAATAATCATGTGATGTACCTATATATATTTATATATAATATATATAGATATATATATAATATAGAGAAGAGAGAGAGAGAGAGAGAGAGTATTTTCTAAGGTTTTATGGAAACCTTAAAATTTTAACGTCCCTCAAGATAGCTCCCAGGGGGGGGATCTTCATTTTCATTAAAACTTCCACTTTCTTGGTCATGGTGGACTTGGACCATGGTATGCTACCCGATAGCACTATCCATGGTTTTACTTCTTCCTGCAATTGGGTGTTCTTATTTGTTATCACACACAACAATATGCTAGTTATATCAACATAAAGAAATCAATTTTACCTTCCCATGGTAATACTAAGCATGTTTATCTACAGTCATTGACACATCTAGAATTCATGTCATTCACATGTTCCAAGAATCAATAATACATATTAGCATGTTTATAACCATGTTATCATAATATTGGAAATCAACCTTTTACTAACACTAACATCATCAAATTTTGAAATAATTTTTTTATCAAGGTTAGTATCCATGACATAGTCTACAGTCAGCAAATAACCATCAACCATAATGCTACATAGAGAACCCAATTGCACTCATGAGCATATCAATTGTCTAAACACACATTGTATTAGTACAAATGTCTTCAAACATGATCATTCCTTCATGCAATATTGTAAGAACATAATCATATGATGTACCTAATCAAGCGTGCCATCAATATATTAATGTTTATAATGTTCAGGCATCAAAATAAATAATGTTTAAAACACTCATGAGGGCATGACCACTTACTCGTAGAAAACTACATATTAATGTACTCACCATATTGATGCATATCAATAGGCATAGGTGTCACCTTTCCTAGGCTCTTATCAAGAACGTATTTTCCATAGCCTTGGTTCCACAAGACAACATCTAACACTTACATTGGCTCCCAATTGTGGTGTGAACATGATCCTTGTTACATGTTTATCATCAACCACTATTAGTCATATTAATCATGTTATGACAATAGATTACTCAGATCCTTTATTCCTATGCATCCACTATTGTATGCACCTAACATATCTTAATTCATTTAGCATATCATTATTTAACATCTATTTGATGGACATGGATCTCCAAACTATTTCATCTATTGCATTTTAACATGTCTATGTTATTATTCATCAACTTATGACAACTTCTAAAAAAATATAATAAAACTGTGAACTAGAAAGAAATAAGTTAAGAGATTCACCCTCATTATTTTTATTGTATTATTCAATCATGAACTTTTGCAATCCCCTTCGGTTGGTCTAGGGAATATAGAAAACATTTTTCATTTTTATCTTGTTGCGTAAACTCAAAAAAATATTCAATTCACATCATTGTATTCATATATACAACAAAATAATTTCACTTAAACACATATGCATGTAGTACACAATCACCAGTGCACCGTTCAAATAAAAAAGGATGAACCTACTTTTAGCAAGTTCTTTCTCACAAACCCCCAGGTCTAGCCCTCTACGAAGGACTAAGACTTAGCCAAATGACTAGGTTGGGCTAGGTTCCTAGTTTATTTTTCCGGGAGCTAGAAGAAGGTGATGTGATCAACTCCACTATTTTATGGTACGAGGTCAAAAACTGCCATTGACATGCTTTGTGCTCTTCTAAGTGGAACATTCACAGGCCATTCAACAAAGAATAAACACTTCCACCTAACAAACAATAATTCTTTTAAAATAACACAGAGTCCAATTTTTAATATCCAAAGGTCTAGTATGGCAACTTTTCTTTTCATTTCACCTAGCTTATATCCTATCTGGTCCAAGTACTAATCGTGGAAGATGTCATACCACTTTGTAACATGCTTAATTCCCTCAGTGAATTACAAAGATTACGGGGTGCCCAAAATTTTTTCTTCATTTTATTAGCATACAAACAATATTTGATATAACCTTTTTACATAACTTTATTACATTTATCTTCACCACACTTGCAAAAGGCTGATTTTCATCTCTCATACATTTTTTCAAACACTTTACTTGTAAACCTCTCTTTAAATATTTTGTATACAACCAATTTAGTAGCATTGTTCCTGTATACATTTTTTAGACATTTTTTCAAACATTTTGTAAGAACTCAAATAAGAAACATTTCTGTCATTCCACTTGTAACATACTAACTGAAACATACAACTCAATCATGCAACTTTTGATATTTTTTGCTTTGAGGTATTTTATCAAATAGTTTGCATGAAAATTGTAATAAAAAAAATTTAACACATTTTTTCAATATTTTTGCATGCAAATAGGCATATATAAGCTATAACAATACTATCATATAACAATATTATGCCTATCCACAAAACAACATTTTCATTGGGGAATTTCATGAAATAGTTTGTATGCAATGGATCGTTAAACTATTCAAACTTTTGCTCAAACACTTTGCATGCAAGCTAATATAGATTTTTTTTAAATGAAAAATAGGCACATATCAACTATAGCAATAATATAATATAAAAATACTATTTCCATCCACAAATGAACATTTTCATTAGGGAATTTCATAAAATAGTTTGTATGCAAAGAATCGTTGAACCGTTTAAGCATTTCTTAAAACACTTTTCATGAAAACTAATATAGCAAATTTTTTACATGAAAATAGATATATCTCAGCTATAGCAATGCTATCATAAAAAAATACTATTCGCATCCACAAAACAACCTTTTCATTAGGGATTTTCATCAAATATTTTGTATGCAATGAGTCATTAAACTATTTAAGCTTTTTTTCAAACAATTTGCATGAAAAATAATATAAACAATTGTTCAGTGCATATCTCCTAAATAATGGAAGTCCAAATTCAAAAAACCAAACCAAATGATTAGTGGGAATTCATCTCACTATGGTTCATTTTCAGCCTCTAGAACTTCCTCAATGAAAATTCATAGTCTAACTACTAACATGCCAATTTGACACATGACTTTAGGAGAATTTACAAAGTTTGAATTCCTATAATGATATCTCCCAAAATATCGTGACCCAAGATCTAAAACTTGGAGAATATTATCAATTGGATTTTATCTC
This sequence comes from Pinus taeda, assembly GCA_000404065.3. Lineage (NCBI taxonomy): Eukaryota > Viridiplantae > Streptophyta > Pinopsida > Pinales > Pinaceae > Pinus > Pinus taeda. The sequence continues at coordinate 59,979 of APFE031311153.1, read as the reverse complement.
ACTATGATCTAGGTTTCAGCTTTTGGAACCTCGAAGAACAATATTTATAATATAAATTCCAACATGGCCTATTTAAATCACAATTTGAGGAGCATTTAGGAAGCTCAAATTCTCCTGATCATATTTCCTAAAATATAACAACCCATGGTCTAGAAGTTAAACTAGATGATCAACATGATTTACCCTCACTATGGCCTAAGATTCAACTTCTAGAACCTCCCAAAATAAAATATATATAAGGGATGCAAACATGACTTCTCAAAGATGTAGGAATCCCATATTTTCTAATCATATTTCCTAAAATTTCGTGAGCCAATATTTGAAAACTAGACTGGAGGATAAGTTGAATTTCACCTCACCATGGTCCAAGTTTCAACTTCTATAACCTTCCATAAGAAATTTTATAAGAGAAAACATGACCTACTTAAAGATTCAGTTAGGAAGACCATCTTCCTTTGATCATATTTCCTAAAATTTTGTGCCCCAAGCTGTAAAAATTGGGCTAGAATATCAACGAGATTTCCCCTCACCATGGTCCAAGTTCAAGCTTCTAGAACATCCCAAAAGAGAAGTTGTAGAAGAAATGTCAGAAATTACAATCATAAAGCCAATTAATAAAAAAAATTGAGATTGAACAATGGCTAAAACTAAAGGTGGGACTTTTGATTTTCCACCCAGACATAGACCAGATGTAGCGTGTATTTCTTGTGGCCATCACCCCAAGACAGATCCATGATCCAGGGGAATTTTTTAAGCAAACTTAGCTGGAAATCATTCTCACAACTTTGGTTCCTTACTCAAAAATACAATTATTTCCTCAATATTCTTTCATTCAACCATAAACCAATAACCTCTTGTTGCTAAAATTCCTTTTAATCCTTTCTTTTGTTTCTCTTCATGTTCCTCATGGACAATTCTTCAATATATTTCTTTCTAGTTGCACATTTGAATCAACAGCGGTGCTAGTTAATACCACTTAGGTTCATCTTGATTTTCCCCCTTAAATCATGGATCTATGTTCCAACTGTTCAAGCTATTCAAATAAATTTATAATCATTTATAATTAGAGTGAAATTACATGACAAAAGGCATGGGGTGTATACTAGGAGTCTTACACTCTAGGAGCTTGTTTGAGACCATACAAGGAACATTGAAGCATATTGAAAAGGAAATCCTCATGTAATGTAGAAATGCACTCTTTACATCCATTTGGTGGCCATCCTTCAGAGGTATCTAGAGAAAGCACAAGACATATGGAATTCATCTTAGCAATGGGGGAAAAGTCTTAGAATAGTTAATTCCTTTAACCTGTGAAAAACCCTTAGGAATAATATGTTCCTTAAGTTTTTCGACACAACCATCTATAGAATATTTGGTTTCGTAAACCCCTTTGGCATGGACCATCATACATCCCTTTGGAAGAGGAGGAAGATCCCAAGTACGATCCTTCATCGGAGAAGAATACTCATCTATCATGGAAACTTCCCACTCAGGCATTTTAGCAACATTAGAAAATTGTTGCAAGTCTTCTGAAATGGCATTATTCAAATGAGAGATTCCTATTAACTACAGTTCATTTGAGGCTAGATAGCTAAAATCAGTTATGTAATAGCCAAATATGTCAAGGTGTTTTCTCTTGTGAAGGATTCATCTGGAATTGATTGCTCCTAATTCAGGTGCCATGATTCTGAGGGTATATTTTATTTTGGATGAGAAAATACAACAGGACTTTCTTCTTCTTTCAGATATACAAATCATCATAATTATTATAACCATTATCAATAATTAAATATGAGGAAGGATGGGAAGAGGATTGTAGATTACTATTTTCATCAAAATAAGCGTCTTTTGAACGTAAGTTCCTTAGAGGTAGGATCAAAGAGAAAGTAAGCCTTCATGTCCTCACAGTGACCAACAAATATAAGTTCTTCACTCTTCCTTTCCATGGATTTGCACTTTTCATCTAGAATAAATTCCTAAGATGCACTACCAAATACCATAAAAGTATATACATCAAACATAGAATGTGTCCAAGGTACCACTTTAGTCATATCTGAAAAACCTTATGAGTTATCCTATTTTGAATATAATTGGCTAAATTAACAATTTCATTTGGGAAAGTAGGTGCCAAGTTCTTGCGTTGAATTGTGCAATTAGCCATCTCTTTGAGGGTTTTATTCTTCTTTTCAACAAAACCATTTTGTTGAGGGGTGTAGGGAATAGAGCGTTAATGAACAATTCCATGTTCTCTATAGAAATTTTGAAATTCCTTATTGCCATCGCAACTCCTGTTATCGGTGTGTAGCTTCTTGATGGGGCATGAATATGGTTTCCCAAAAAAAATATTCAAAGGTCTTGAAGATTGCAAAGACTTCACTCTTGTACACCAGGAACTACATTTTGATTTTTGTAACATGATTTGTGTTCTAGCCATGAAATTTTATGCAGAGGCTAGAATACATGTATTCTCAAAAACCCAGAAATCATTTCTAGAAATTTCACCTAGAGACAACTTAATTAACTTAATTAATATTTTTTTAACGGTGCCTAAGTCTAAACTTAGGAAAACTGATTAATTAAAGGGTATTAATCAATTCATGGTAAAATATTGTAGAAGGAGACATGGATCGAGTTCTAGTTAATCTTAGCCATCGATTATATTTTAATCTTAGTCATTGAATCTTGAACGAGAGATTATAAGAAGAAATTTGATGGGGGTTGGAGAACACAGTTAGAGCCACCAGAAATTCGATATTACTCAGATATCGAACTCCATAGTAGAAGTTGAGTGTTGCCGGAGGTGATTCGGTAGTTTTGAAGCGTTAAGAGAGGGGCAGGGATAGTACAGATGGATGGAAGATTTTCCAATCTAATGAGTGCATAGTAGAGAGACAAAGTATTCCACAAATAGGCTAACGTAGTGCAAAGAGGTAGCGCAGAGATTTAGAGGAAATAATAAATTGAAGGGATCAATTCTAAGACACAAAGGTATGATAAACCCAAGGGAATAATATTAAACACAAGGTATTAATATTATAAACTCAAGTTATATAAACCCTGAGATGAATATTATAAACACTACAATAAACATTCTTGGCAGCACTTAACATTGGTTCATTTCATATTGAGACAATCTTTGTCACAATGTGACATTGTATCATGGTTGAGCATCATTTATTTACATATCAAGATGATCTTCATCACATTGTGACTTTGGGCCATGTCTAATTGTTAGATTGAGAAAATCTTTGTCACAATATGACGTTGGACCATGGTCAACCATGGTTGAGGCCATCACTATAAACCCAAAGGATTTGTATTAAACTTGATGATTTATATTTTAAACCCAATGAATAATATTACACCTTAGGAAAATGAACCCTTAGATTAATAAACCAAAAAGATTAATATTATAAACCCAAGGGAGTAATACTAAACCCTGCAGACAAACCCTTACATTAATAAACCCAAGGGATTGATATTATAAATGATGGGACCCAGCCCACTTGGCAGCACTTTACACTTTAATTGTATGACGGGGAGGGTTATGTGGCGAACTCTGTTCATGGTTCTTTGTGATGGTGGTAGCTGTGTAGTTAATGCGGAATTTAATGGGCAGTACTCTTCCTCGAAACACACCTTAACCCTACCTTTATCGTATTCTCTCGATTTCTCTTTGGTATTTTGCTCTACTGTTGTTGAGGGTTTGTTAGTCTCTGCAATGAAACCCTGTATCCATTATGCTGTGGATTTGTTGGCTCTGGTTGCTGTTTGAGAACTTGAATCCGCCTCTGGTTAACCTGTTGGTTCGTTTTATGGCGTTGTTGTTTGACTGTGAAGGCTATTCGGCCTGGCTCCATGGCTCGATTTCTGTAAGTTACTCTGCTATTTCACTCTTTCTTGTATGCGTGGGTTTCAGGTTATGTTCTCGCTTCTCGTTGTGGGTATGATACCTGTTGGCTGTAATTATGCTAGGGTCCTAGCTCAATTCCTTTATCACTGTCAATGGATTTCACTATGTTTTTGCTGTATGCTTTTCTGGTTCTCTGTGGTCTCTGTTCCGAATTCTGTTTGGTTGGTATTTGTCTGTGGTTATCTGCCTTGTCACAATACGACACTGTCTTGGTTGGAAGCACAGGGCTTCTCAGGCACGTGTCATCAGTTAAAAACAGGTAAAGAAACTCGTCTATGCTTCAATTTGGCTCTTCACCTAATTCTGGGTCTAACCCAACTCGCTCCTTTGCTCGACAGTTGCTCAGTCTCGTTCAGCTTGCCACATTATGGCGTCTGGCTGCGCTCTCCAGGTAAAAATCCTTTTCGAAATGTTAGCTTCTTACAGGGCTTTGTCTCTCAGGAGTTTTCTTTGCACCATACACACTGATGTCTCACACTTGATTTCTTCCTGGTCTTTGTTGGTGACTTGGGTGGCGTATCTTCCTACACTTGGATATTTGGTTGTTCGCCTCCTAGGTAGGCCTGAAACTTCATTCTCTGTCTGTAATTTTTGATTTCTACGGACGACCCGTCCCCTGGTCTGGTTTCTTAGTCACTGTACATTCTTATTTGACTGTAATTTGATTTTGTCGCCTCTGTGTGAGATGTATAAGGATTTTGTGGCCTCTGGTCGTTTGTCTGGTTCAAACCCTAACTCGGGGTTTTTCGATTTGTGAGGGTTTCCGACTTTTCAGTCGTGCTCGTCTCTATTTATGTTTTAATGGTCTCTGTCCTCCGTAATATTTATTCGGCTCTACCAGTAGCACTGTAAATTTGGTTCTCTGATAATTGAAATGAAATGTTGAATGAAAAAGAGATTGTATGGTTGTTTTGTTACCTCTGCGTATTCGGCTCTGGGTTATCATTCGTCCTTCTGTGTATTCGAATGTTGGAAAGTTTGTAAACGTTGCTGTTTGAATTCTCGGTCGTTGTTAACTGAACATCATGGACTGGAACGGTTGCTTCACTGCGTGCGAAAAAATGAATAGATGACTGTTAGTTTTTAACTCAGAATTCATTAAGATTCTGTATATTTGCTTAGTATTTGACTGTGAATAATGTTTGCACAGTAGCCATAACAAATTTATAAATAATGATGATACAGTAACTTGATAGATAGTGAAAACGTAAATGAATTTTAAACAAACACTTGTACAGATAATCTAGATGGACAATGGCTTCTCTGTTTTGAATGCTTGGTCTTTTCTATTCCCTTTTCTTCTGAATTGACTCAACTTTCCTCTCCTCAACTGAACCCCATTACGTTACATTTGTTTTGACTTTATAGTCTCTATTTTTCAGTTGATGCTTACAGTTAATTTAACTGTTATAGAATATAGTTACAAAATTTCTACCTTTATCAATAACTACATCCATTCAGTATTCCAAGACTTGTAGGAACAGTTGGTTGTTATTATCCTAATTACATGGACTATTCTCTAATTAATCAATTGAAGTTACAATCATCCTAACTGAAAATAAAAGAGGTATCTAATTTTACTGACTTTGTAAAATAAAAGTAAAGAAAAATTATTCCCATAAAAATTTGACAGTTCAATCGATCTCTAGCTTTCGAACCTGGTTGGAGTTCTTCCTGCCCAGTCACGGTGAGCTGGATGCTCCTGCATCAGGCTTTCGGGGTGAAAAGAGATCATGACTACGGTTCATGAGCTCCTCTACTGATGTTCCTGTTCGTTCAACCTACCTGGCGTCAAGCCATGAGCTGTCCTCAATCGGACGGTTTCCACTTGACCAGGTACTGAAAATAATTTTTCCGCCGAGTACACCTAACTACCTGAGTTTCAAGGATGCCTTCGATCTCAGGAGGTTGGACATAAGGCATTTGTCTTTTCCAAGATTCTCTGTCTTCCTGGGTGTTCCACGTGGATTGTCCGGGTTCATCCTTCTTTTCCTCCAACAGATCGCCTGTATACGGAAACAGATCTGCCACATTGAAGATAGGTGATATGCCTACGCCAGGTGGTAGTTGTATTTCATAGGCATTCGCTGAAAACTTTCGCAAGATCTTACAAGGCCCTACCTTCTTGTACTTCATTTTCTTGTACGTACCCTTAGGGAAACGTTCCTTACGTAGGTGTACCAGAACTTCGTCCCCTACCTCAAAATGAACTTCTCTTCTTCTTAGATCTGCGTGTTCCTTATACTTCAAGCTGCTGTCCTGTAATTTTGCTTTCACCTGTTCGTGTAAATCCCTCATTGCATTAGCAAAATCTTCTCCATCTGCACTCTGTCGTTCCTGTAAACCAAGATCCCGAAGTTCATGCACTCCACGAGGGTGCATGCCATATAGGATCTGAAAGGGACTGAGACCCGTGCTACGATTCAGCGAATCGTTGTAAGCAAACTCTGCTTGCGCTAGCACTCGGTCCCACATCCGAGAATTCTCCCCGACTAAGCTGCGTAACAGTTTTCCCAAACTTCTGTTCACAACCTCTGTCTGCCCGTCAGTTTGTGGGTGATAAGCAGAACTGTAGCTTAATTGGGTGTTCATTTTTTTCCATAAGGTACGCCAAAAATGTCCCGTGAACTTCACATCTCTGTCTGATAGGATGGATGTTGGCAATCTGTGTAATCTGACAATCTCATTAAAAAACAAGTGGCCGACGTGAGTGGTGTCACTAGTTTTCTGACAAGGTACAAAATGTGCCATTTTTGAGAAACGATCCACCACTACCATCACCGAATCATAACCTTTCTGCCTTTTTTGCAGTCCCAAAACAAAATCTAAACTCACTGAATCCCAAGGTCTGCCTGGAATAGGTAATGGCGTATATAATCCTGTGTTCTGGCTATGTCCCTTCGCTAATTAACACACCTTACACTTAGCCACAAAACGTTGTACGTCTCGTCACATTCTTGGCCAAAAATAAAAGTGACTAAGTTGCTCCAAGGTCTTGTCTATACCGAAGTGTCCAGCCAAATCCCCACTATGTTTTTCACGAATAATATTCTCCCTCATAGAACAACTAAGGATACACAATTGTCCTCCCTTAAAAAGAAATTTCTCCTGTATGTTGTAATCCAACCAAGGACTATTTCCCCTTATCAAAGGATTTTGGCATGCCTCATAGGCTTCTCTGAAATCTGTGTCTGTTTTGTAAAGATCTCGTAAATGTTCAAAACCCAAAACCTGTACAGTGCTTTTATGTAAAAGTAGGGCTTTTCTGCTCAATGCGTCGGCCACCTTATTTGCTTGTCCGCTGATATGTTTCAGCACAAAATTAAAACTCTGTAAGTACTCCACCCATTTGGCATGTTTATGATTAATTTTGTGTTGCTGCATTACATATTGTAATGCAGAATTATCTGAAAACAACACGAACTCGTTCCCTAACAAATAATGCCTCTAGTGTCTTAGAGCCTGTACCACTGCGTAAAATTCCTTGTCATATGAGGAGTACTTCTGCCTACTCTCATTCAATTTTTCCCTGAAAAATGCTACAGGTCTGTCCTCCTGACTGAGTACAGCCTCAATTACTGTTCCACTAGCATCAGAACATACCTGAAATAATTTTTGAAAATCTGGTAGCCTCAGAATCGGTCTTTCTGTTATCTACTTTTTCAATAGTTGAAAACTTTTTTCTGCTGCTTCTGTCCATCGAAAAGGTTCGCTGGCCTTTTTGATGGTCTCCAACATAGGAGCACAAATTCCGCTGAAATTTTTAATAAACTTCATATAGGAACTTGCTAATCCATGGAAACTACGTACCTTAAACAAATTCTTCAGTGACAGCCAATTTATTATTGCTGCTACCTTTTCTGGATCCAGCTTCAATTCATTTTCTGCTATCACAAATCGCAGATAAAGTAACTCTCTTTGCAGAAACGTACATTTCTTCAGATTTATCAATAACTTGTTTTGCTGTAGTTTTTCCAACACTTTGCGCACATGCCAGAAGTGTTCTTCTCTCGTCTTGCTAAAAATAAGAATGTCGTCCAAATAAACAATTAGAAATTTCCCAATATACTTCTTTAGCATCTCATTCATGAGTCTCATGAATGTGCTGGGTGCATTGCTCAATCCGAACGGCATGACCAGCCATTCATATAATCCTTCATTTGTTTTAAAAGTTCTCTTCCACTCGTCTCCCTCTCGTATCCGAATCTGGCGATATCTGCTTTTTAAGTATATTTTAGAGAAGTAAGCTGCCCCACTCAAACAGTCCATCATATCATCCATACGCGGTAACGGAAATCTGTACCGGATGGTGATTTTATTGATGGCCCTCGAATTGGTGCACATCCGCCATTCTCCTCCCTTTTTGGGGGCGAGAACTGTTGGTACAGCACATGGGCTTAAACTCTCTCTGATTAATCCTTTGTCCAATAGCTCCTGCACCTGGTTTCTGATTTCTTCATTATCCTTGGGGCTCATTCGATAAGCTGCCTTATTTCGTAAGTTGGCTCCAGGTATGAAATCGATATGGTGACTAATACTCCACTTGGGAGGTAACTTATTTGGCAAGTCGTCCACTACTATATCTGTAAATTCTTCCAACATCTGCTGTATTTCTATAGGTAAATTTATGATTTCTGTATGCAATAGAACTGTCCTTGTCTTCTTGACTACAACATAACTTATTTCACTATTCTCAACCTGCTTTAAAAACTGTTTTCCGCTCATTAGCAATGCCTTAGTTTCATTTACTTCAGTTGTTTCCTTCTCTTCTTTGATAGGCACAAGGGTATGCCTAACCCCATCTTTTTCGAACTTATAACAGTTCAACAGTCCATCGTGTGTCACCTTTCTATCATATTTCCAAGGTCTGCCCAATAAGAGGTGACATACGTCCATCGACATAATGTCGCAAATGATTTTATCCTTGTATCGTCCTATCTGAAATTCAACTTCACTCTGCTCGTCCACCAGCAACTGGTGCCCCTTTTGTAGCCATGAAACTCGATATGGATTGGGGTGTTTCAAATGCTTCAGTCCCAAATTCTCCACCATTTCGGTGGACACCAAATTGTCCGTACTTCCACTGTCGATTATCATCTTACAACACTTACCCTGCGATTTACAAACTGTCCTGAACAGAGCTTTCCGCTGCGTCTGTTCGACACTCTCATCAACTAGTTTCAATAACACCTTATGCAGCACTAAAGCTTCTCTCATTTCTAGGGCATTTTCTGCCTCTTGAGGGGGTGCTGCTACTTCCTTCGGTTATGCCACATATGCACCTTGCTGTCCAGTTGAATCTGTTTCTGGGCACTCAAATGAGTGGTGCCCCCACTTATGGCATCTATAGCACTGATAACCAGTTCCCCTTCCACGGCCATTTCCTCTTCCGTGCTGCAACGATCTGCCACCTCTCGTTCCATCTCCCTTTTCTGTTGTTCCCGAAGTCCTTCAACTGCTGGCTTCCTCACTATTGCTGGCAGTTCGGCCTCTGCCATAGGACTGGCCTCTTCCTCTGGTAGACCATTGTCCTCTCTAGGCATTCTGTCTTTGGTTAAGTTTCTCATCTACTTTAATTGCGCTCTGGTATGCCTCCTCAGTATTGTTTGGAGACAAAATACTTATTTCATCCAAAATATCCATCCTCAGCCCATTTACATATCTGGCTGTCCTTTCTGTCGTATCCTCTGTGTATCCAGCTCATAAATTTACTCGATAAAACTCCTCTGTATACTCTTTCACGGTCAGTCCCCTCTGTCTCAAATTTTGTACCTGTCTATGTAACGCGATTTGATAATCCCTTGGCATAAATCTACCCCTCAATTTAGCTACCATCCTTGTCCAAGTTTTTATCGATGCTTTGTTCAACCTCTTTCTCTCATTCTGGAAACTGTCCCACCACAGGGTTGCGTGTCCTTTCAGCTTTGTTGCTACAAACTTGACCCCACAGTCTTCACTAACTTCTTCGCATTCAAAATACTTGTCCATCTCGCTAATCCAATCTAACACAACATCAATAGACAAATTGCCATCGTAAGTCGGTAGTTCTGGTTTTGGTCTGCTGTTTGACAATAATACTGACTTCAATAACTTCACTTCTGGTGAGTCACCTTCAGGCCCATCTGCTACCACTTCCACTTCTTCTTCACTCACATCACCCATTTCTGGATCTCTTCTCCTGCCTGCCTCTACTGCTTCCAGTCGAGTAGTAAGAACTCTGAGTTCTTCTCGTAATGCCTCATCTGCCATTCTACGAGCACCTCGGCCTCGTCCTTGTCTACCTATATCCATTTCTCCCAAATCTCTTCAACTCAAACTGCTCTGATACCACTCTGATGGGACCCAGCCCACTTGGCAGCACTTTACACTTTAATTGTATGATGGGGAGGGTTATGTGGCGAACTCTGTTAGCGGTTCTTTGTGATGGTGGTAGCTGTGTAGTTAATGCAGAATTTAATGGGCAGTACTCTGCCTCAAAACACACCTTAACCCTACCTTTATCGTATTCTCTCGATTGTTCTTTGGTATTTTGCTCTGCTGCCGTCGAGGGTTTGTTAGTCTTTGCAACGAAACCCTGTATGCATTATGCTGTGGATTTGTTGGCTCTGGAAGTTGTCTGAGAACTTGAATCCGCCTCTGGTTAACCTGTTGGTTCGTTTTATGGCGCTGTTGTTTGACTGTGGAGGCTATTCGGCCTAGTTCCGTGGCTCGATTTTGGTAAGTTACTCTGCTATTTCATTGTTTCTTGTATGCGTGGGTTTTAGGTTATGTTCTCGCTTCTCGTTGTGGCTATGATACCTGTTGGCTGTAATTATGCTAGGGTCCTAGCTCAATTCCTTTATCGCTGTCAATGGCTTTCACTGTGTTTGTGCTATATGCTTTTCTGGTTCTCTTTGGTCTCTGTTCCGAATTCCATTTGGTTGGTATTTGTCTGTGGTTAATCGCCTTCTCACAATACGACACTGTCTTGGTTGGAAGCACAGGGCTTCTCAGGCACGCGTCCTTAGTTAAAAACAGGTAAAGAAACCCGTCTATGCCTCAATTTGGCACTTCACCTAATTCTGGGTCTAACCCAACTCGCTCCTTTGCTCGACAGTTGCTCAGTCTCGTTCATCTTGTCACGTTATGGCGTCTGGCTGCGCTCTCCAAGTAAAAATCCTTTTCGAAATGTTAGCTTCTTACAGGGTTTTGTCTCTCCGGAGTTTTCTTTGCACCATACACACTAATGTCTCGCACTTGATTTCTTGCAGGTCTTTGTTGGTGACCTAGGCGGCGTATCTTCCTACACTTGGCTATTTGGTTGTTCGCCTCCTGGGTAGGCCTGAAACTTCATTCTCTATCTGTAATTTTTTATTTCTACGGACGACCCATCTCCTGGTCTGGTTTCTTAGTCACTGTACATGCTTATTCGACTGTAATTTGATTTTGTCGCCTCTGTGTGAGATGTATAAGGATTTTGTGGCCTCTCGTCGTTTGTCTGGTTCAAACCCTAACTCGGGGTTTTTCGATTTACGAAGGTTTCCGACTTTTCAGTCGTGCTCGGCTCTATTTATGTTTTAATGGTCTCTGTCCTCCGTAATATTTATTCGGCTCTACCAGTAGCACTGTAAATTTGGTTCTCTGATAATTGAAATGAAATGTTGAATGAAAAAGAGATTGTATGGTTGTTTTGTTACCTCTGCGTATTCGGCTCTGGGTTATCGTTCGTCCTTCTGTGTATTCTAATGTTGGAAAGTTTGTAAACGTTGCTCTTTGCATTCTCGGTCATTGTTAACTAAACATCATGGACTGGAACTGTTGCTTCACTGCGTGCGAAAAAATGAATAGATGACTGCTAGTTTGGTAACTCGGAATTCATTAAGATTCTGTCTATTTGCTTAGTAATTGATTGTGAATAATGTTTGCACAGTAGCCATAACAAATTTATAAATAATGGTGATACAATAACTTGATAGATAGTGAAAACGTAAATGAATTTTAAACAAACACTTGTACAGATAATCTAGATGCACAATGGCTTCTCTGTTTTGAATGCTTGGTCTTTTCTATTCCCTTTTCTTCTGAATTGACTCAACTTTCCTCTCCTAAACTGAACCCCATTCTGTTACATTTGTTTTGACTTTATAGTCTCTGTTTTTCAGTTGATGCTTACAGTTAATTTAACTGTTACAGAATATAGTTACGAAATTTCTACCTCTGTCAATAACTACATCCATTCAGTATTCCAAGACTTGGAGGAACAGTTGGTTGTTATTATCCTAATTACATGGACTATTCTCTAATTAATCAATTGAAGTTACAATCATCCTAACTGAAAATAAAAGATGTATCTAATTTTACTAACTTTGTAAAATAAAATTAAAGAAAAATTATTCCCATAAAAATTTGACAGTTCAATCGATCTCTAGCTTTTGAACCTGGTTGGAGTTCTTTCTGCCCAGTCACGGTGAGCTAGATGCTCCTGCATCAATAAACCAAAGGGAATAATATTAAACCCTTTGGTTTAATATTACTAACCCAAGGTACATAAACCATATGATAAGTATTGTAAACCCTAAAATAAACATTGCTCACCAAGGTTGATTTACATGTTGAGAAAATCTTTTTCACAATGCGATTCTTGACCACCGTTGACCATGATTGATTTTCATACCAAGATAATGTTTGTTACAATGTGACGTTGTACCACGGCTAATTTTTATATTGAGATTGTATTTGTTACAATGTGATGTTGGACCATGGTTGACCATGATCTATTTTCATATTAGGACAATCTTTGTCACAATAATATGTTGAACCATGGTTGACCATAGTTGATTTTCATATTGAAAAAATATTTTCAACAATGCGACGTTGGACCATGGTTAACCATTGGGGACCATAGTTGTCCTAACTTGGACTAAGAGACAATCTTCCTCACAATGTGACCATTATTATTGACTATGGTTAACTATGGTTGACCATGATTGACCATGGTTGGCCATGGTTGGCTATGGTTGATTTTCATGTTGAGACAATCTTTGTCACAATGTGGTATTGGAGGATTGTTGACCATGCTTGACCATGATTGATTTTCGTAGTGAGACAATCTTTGTCGCAATATGACCTTGGACTATGGTTTACCATGGATGACCGTAGATGACCATCGTTGTCATAATGTGATGTTGGACCAAGAGACAATATTTGTGACAATGTGATGATGATTATTGACCATGGTTAGCCATGGTTGACCATGATTGAGCACATTTGTTTTTCATATCGAGACAATCTTTGTCACAATGCAACATTTAACCATGGTTGGCTGTGGTTGATTTTCATATTTAATAATTAATTAATAATCAAATATTATTAATAATTAATAATTAATTGTTGAATTATTGTTTAATTATTATTATTAACAAATTAAATATTATTATTAACAATGGTGAGTTATTAATTATTTTTAATAATTAATTATTAACTATCGAATTAATTAGTTATTGACTATTATTATTATGATTTAGTATTAAATACTATTTATTAATTAATTATTACTTGTAAATATTGCTGGCTATTAATGAATTTTTAAGTTTAAGTTATAATTATTTTTATACCGTTAGTTAAACTTAAACCTTAAAATAATTTTATTAAAACTTATTAATTAACTATCCATTCTTAATTATAATTAACTATTAAGTAAACTAAATAGTAACAACATACCGAGTACCATTTGCAATTAATTAATAATTTATTGTTAACTATCAAAATATGTTATGTGAGTTGTGGATACATCAACATAAAATGAAACAGACGTCTACTGTAGTTTCTGTAAACCCGACGGAGAGAAGAAAATGATAGCGGGTAACTACGCCTCTACTTATGACTGCAATGGCCCATCATTTGTCCAACACATCTGTTGGCAAGGAACACTGTCAATATGTCAATATCTACTGAAGAATTTCAAAGGAAGTGAACCTAACTACAAAAAAGTGTAACTGCTTAAGCTTATTATAGATATGGAGTGCGATTTCTGTCATTTATTGGAGCACCTTCAGCTTATTCTCATAAGGAGAGATTTGTTCAAAGGATGTGAACATAACTATAAAAAATGTTTGGAGCACCTTCTGTCCTTCCTCTCATAAGGACAGATTTAGTAGATTTAGTGTTTGTTGCACAATAAAAACTCATTTTCTAGGACATTTTCACCTGGTGGATTTGAAATTAAGGTAATTAAGATAGGTGGATATCAATATTTTTTATATAATATAATTGTTAAAATAAAATATTGTAATGTTGTATATAAAAGAATATTTAATATGGATTATGAATAAATAATTTAATAAAAATCAATATTTACATATGCTTAAAATATATTAGTAATAAAAGCTATTTTAAATTTTATTGATAAATGTTCCCATGTATATGTGTTATAAAATATTTTAATATCAATTACATAATATATTATATATGATTTAAAAAAATATGTATATATTATGAAAAAAATTAAATAACTTATATATCTTTAAAAAAATAAGCTTTTATGGTTGAAATGTCTATTTAGTTATATATATACTTTATTTAGCATTTAAAAATACAATTTATTAAGCAATGAAAAATAGCACATTGTATTTCGCACTTTCAAAAAATTTGCACGTGAAGAAATGTGATCCTCTCTGCTCATGTTAAATGCAAAAATTATGTATAAATTTTGTTGTGAAAAAATAAAAAACTCACTTAAAACATATTCGCAACTTTTGCATTTAACATTTAACAATGGATTATAGCTCTTTGTCTCCCTTATAATAGGTCCAAGAAGCCCCTTCAACTCTAAATTGTGTGAATACCAACCCAATACATAACAGTAATATACAGAGTATGGTTTGTTTGTTTCGTTTTTTTGCTTTTTTTAATCAGAAGGCATTTTGAAATGCACAGTGATTATAAAAGAGAAGAGAAAATAGTAGAAACTATTATGTAATTCCATAGGAATAGAAAATAAAGGGGAGGTGTACCTAATTTGGAGTTGTTTATGGGTTAAGTAAGATGGTGGCATTGAGTAGATTTCGGGTAGACTTCAATTCTCGCGATTGAATTCGGGTTAGTGAAATTTTTTTGATAGTTTAGATCATTTATTTTAGAAATTTAGAATACAAATTTAAAAATAGTACGTATAATTTAAAGATAAAAGTATATGCTTTCGATTAAGCAATATCTCGCAATTGAATCCTATTTTCTATGACTCCTTCCATATTTTGTTCAACGATTCTAGGATCCGAGTTAGCAGAGTTTATTCAGGTTAATGAAATTCTTTTAATAATTTATTTAATTTGTTTTATAAATTTAGAATACAAATTTAAAGATAGTACGTATAAATTTAGAAATAAAATATTATCTTTTAAAGGTAAGGCACACTAGTTAATAATTTTCTTTAATAATTTATATTATTTATTTTAAAAATTTAAAATATAAATTTAAGAGATATATATATAATTTAAAAATAGAAATATAAGTTTTTAAATTAAACATAGTATTGTTAGCAATTTGTTAAACTAGCACCATCACTTTAGTAAATGTGGTTGATATAGGCTAAAGGCATATTAATTACTATTATTAATTACTATTATTATTTTTGTTTTTAATTAAATTTAATAGTATTATTAATTAATAAGTATTAATAATAATTAGTTCGTTCATTTTTAAACCCAAGTGAATAAAACTAAAACCCCAAGGGATTAGAAACCCAATGTATATAAAACCTAAGATTAATATCATAAACCTAAGGGATTTGTATTAAACCCTATGATTATAGAACAAAATGACTTATATTAAACCCTAGGATTAATATTACAAACATTATGAATAATGTTATACCCTAGAAATGCAAACCCTTAGATTGATAAACTCAAGGGATTAATTCTAAAACCTGAACATATTATAAATCCAAGGGAATAATATTAAACCTAGGGGATCAATATTATAAGTGAAGGTATATAAACCCTAAGATAAATATTATAAAATCAAGGGATTAAAACTAAAAACCCAAGGGATTATAAAACCAAGGAAGTAATATTAAACTGAAGAAATAAATATTGTATACCTAGGGTATATAAACCTTAAAATAACTATTATAAACCCTAAAATAAACATGTTTGACCATGGTTTATTTTTATAATGAAATAATCTTTGTCACAACGTGATGTTGGACTATGGTTGACCATGATTGATTTTCATACTGTGACTACATTTGTCACAATGCGACATTAAATAATGTTTGGCAATGGTTGGCCATGGTTCATTTTTATATTGAGACAATATTTGTCACAATCCAAAATTGGACCATGGTTGATCATGGTTATCACAATGTGACATTATACCAAAAGACAATCTTTCCTACAATGTAAAATTGGACAATCATTGACCATGGTTGGCTATGATTATAAACAAGAGGGATTTATATTAATCCCTAGAATTAATAATATAAACCCTCTGAATAATAGTATACCCTAGGAATATGAACGCTTAGATTAATAAACGTAGGGGATTGATAATATAAACCCAAGGGAATAATAAACCCAAAAGATCAATTCTAAAACCCCAAGGTATTATAAGCCAAAGGGAATAATATTAAAGATTAATATAATAAACTCAATGCATATAAAGCCCAAGATAAATGCTATAAACCCTAAAATAAACATGCTTGACGTCGATTAATTTTCATGTTGACACAATATTTGTCACAATGTGATGTTGGACTGTAGTTGGTCATGATTGATATTCATATTGAGACAATCTTTGTCACAATGCAACATTGGAACATGGTTAAACATGGTTGATTTTCATATTGATACAATCATTGTCATAATGTGACATTGGTTGATTTTCATATTGACAAAATATTTGTGATAATGTGATGTTGGACCATGGTTGACCATAATTTTAAGCCCAATGGATTTATATTAAACCCAAATATTAATGTTATAAACCCTATGAATAATATTATACCCTAGGTATATGAGCCCTTAGATTAATAAACCCATGCGACGGATATTATAAACCCAAGGTATATAAAACTTAAGATACGTATTATAAAACATTAAATAAACATGGTACATCATGATTTATTTTAATATTGACTCAATCCTTGGCATAATGTGACATGGACTAGAGTTGATCATGTTTGACCATGATTCTAAACCCATGGGATTTATATAATACTCTAGGATTTTTTTTTTGTAAATCAGTGTTTCATATTAAGTCATAAAATACATAGAGTACAAAAAGGTCTACTTGTGCAGACTAATGAGTGGCACCCTTGCCTGATTACAATGCTTAACATCGGCACAAACTGTCAAAATGACCCCAAGGCTCACCATGCAGGGTTGCACAGAGAAAGGTGGTGGACAACGAAACAAGGAATCCATCTTAGCATCTGGAAAAACAAAGATAAAGGAGACCATATGGTCCTCTGAGACAGATGAAGAAAACTATGTAGAAGATCAGTTTACATGAGATACAAAGAAATAGCTAAATGACCAGTAAACTTGCGAAACCAAAACAAAACAAATGCTAAACATCAAAAGCACACTGTGACTCCCACATCAATCCATTACAACCCTAGAATGATATAATCCTTGGTGGTGGTATCCTGGTTGGCCCAAGTGGTGGCGTTACCAGGCAGAGGTGGGAACTGAGAAGAACGCTTCCCCTGACTGGTTCCCGTGGCCTTCTCCACACCTTCCCCCACAATAGAGGCATCCTAGCAAATAGTGTGCCTCAAAGGACTAATCAGCATAATCATCTTTTTGGAGATATTTCCAAATTGCTACTCTAGAGAACTGATTTTGAAATATAAGGCTTCCAAAACCACCATATGATCTTCGGATAAAGCTGAGATGGCTTAATGAGCCTTATTAAGATATTCTCCTTGCATACTAATAGTCTTCGCTAACATTTTCTTCATGTGCCACATTCCCACCAGTGTGTGAACAAATTGAGTTGCCCGAGTGGTAGCCGTGCTGGGATGCTGGATCCATTCCATCTCCTTTTCCAGCTCATGTTCCTCTAGGTTATCTTCCTCTTCTGCAACAATTGGTTCGAGTTCCTCAAGTCTTCACTTTTCCTTAAGGGAAGTTCTCATTTCATAAGCCTACCGAGCATTCTGCAGGTCTTTATTGGCTGAAGCATTTCGACTACCCTCCTGCGGCATTCTTCTATGGTAGAGAATAGAGAAATGAAACCTTCTAAGAACACAATTGAGACTAAGCTGATTTCTGTTGGAGAGCAGTGCATTGCTCTTCTGATTTGAGACTATCATTATAGAAGAGGGAGGCCATGAATTGCTTAAGGCTTCTAATCTTGTCAACTTATGACCACATGTCCATTCATAATAACTGCTACTCTGATTTTGACATTTTTGTTGATAAGCTTAATCCTTATTATTAAGTGTGCCACGTTTGAACCATTTCATTGAGTGGCAAGTGTCTTCTTTTGTGTTTTGATGTCGGTGGTGCCCATAATTTTTGTTCGCTGTTCTCCTTGGAACAATCCCTGTGTGCTTCTAAATTGAATGCCACTTCCTTCCTTTTACTGCTTTGACCTGCCAACCACTTATCCTCATGTCCTGTCGATTGGGTGGCGTCATTCTCCACATAATGGGAAGATCTTGAAACCGCTTAGACTCTTCTTTTGTTAAATGATGTCTTGCCTCGAAGGAAGAGTGCACCTATTTCTCAGCTCCATGCATGTGATTTCCTGCCAACAACTATCTATGTTGGGAGAGGGATTATCAATTCCATAATTTTCCAAGTGATCTCCCACTACATTAACCTTGCGTCTAACTTCCTGAAAAATTAAATTGTCCAGGAAAAATAGGTGTTCTGTAATGATCTCTGTTACCTTGGCAAGCCTTCATTGCCGAGTAACTTTACTTGTTTTGGCCCCTGTATATAATCTCCTTGTTGCCGTAACCACGAGTTGAGAGTCCCCTTCCACCACGGTGGCTCGAGCTTTCAGTCTTCTGATAATTCTCAATCCTTGCTCCAGTGCTACAAATTCGATTTCGTTATTAGTCCCTTCATAGCACTTGACTATAAATGTGTTGAATTCCACCTTTCCTATCCCTAAGAACACCTCCAATGCCAACAAGTCCCAGATTTCCCCTGGAGGCTCCATCAAAATTGAGTTTGAGGAAGCCTATTGGTGGCAAAATCTAGGAATTCACACTGGTATTATCTCCTATTGACGATAAGAATAAGACGCGAAGGTCACCATGTGAATGTCAAAAGCTTTTGGAATCTGTAAGTCTAAACTAGAGATGTTTTTATCCTGTTTTTTTATTCCTTTGGTTAGAACCGTATGCTTGATATTTTGAAGAATTGTTTCTTTTATGTGGTTTATGCCTCTAATTTCATTTAGGAAAGCTCTCTGGTTTCTTTCTTTCCAAACTGTCCATGCTTTGACCCTGGTATGAGTTTCCAGATGGTATTAACCAATTGGGTATTGGAGAAATTACCACCCCAATTCTCGATTGATTCTTGAATTGAATGCCTAACCTAATTCCTCCTTTGAAGAATTGTTTCCACCCATTTCGATATGTTGTCTACCCAATCACAGGTGTTGAAGAGGTGATTCATGGTTTCCTCTTCCGTTCCATACATATGCTAGTGAGAAGGACCTATGAATCCTTGTTTCCAGAGATTTTCTCAAGTTAACGTTTTTCTGTGCATTAGGAGCCATAGGAATGTTTTGATCTTCGGCCAAAGTTGGGCGTCCTAAACTTTGCTGTGCCATTTGACTTTTTCTTCATGCTCAGTATATTTTATGTGTGTTATGGCTTCTCTAAGTGTGAAGTTGCCTCCTTCAAGCTTTCCCCAGAGTAATTGGTCACTATCCCTGCTTTCCTTATCCTTCTCTTGGCTATTTTTGTTCGCAGGTCCTTTAAACCATTGTTTACTTCGGTCAGATGATCTGTCCCATTGAATAACCAAGTTCTCCACACCTAGTCACTTTCGTTAGGCTTCCAATAATGATTCACTGTGGTTATCCCTAGCTCCTGGTTGTTTCTTTGGATATCTAAGAATTCAGGGCTTTCCAGCTTGGCGAGTTGTTTCCATGCATCTTCCCAGAAAAGTGTTGTTTTTCCATGACCAATTTCCCAAAAACTTTGCTCCTAGATTATGTGTTGGTTGTTTCTCACTAGGTTCCAAATTGGTGAGCCTTCTAGAGTTTCTTACATTCAGATTAAGTTTTGCAATATGTGATTTCGAGCGTACTTTTCTTTCCAATGTTTGGCCCGTGGTAATTTAGGTTCTTTCAGCCAGCTCCACCGTAATTTTGCACCACAGGCACGGTTAGCTGTGGATGGGTCCTGCAAGTTCAACCCTCCTAGATGTTTAATTTTTCACAACTTATTCCACACCATTAACGACCATTTTTTTCTTTGAATTACCTGACCAGAGAAAGGCTTGTTGAATGACCCTTATCCTCTGTAGTATTCCCTTGGGAGCTGGAAGAATGGAAAGCATGTATTGTGGAATGGCCTGGAGGAATACTTTGGTTAAGACTGATATTCTTACAAATTTAAGAGCTTTGTGGGTCCAATGATGACATATCTTTTCCAGGCTTGCCAAAATCTTTTCCTAGTGCGATTTTTGCCATGGCTTGTCCATTAATGGAACTCCTAGGTATCTCGAGGGGAGGCTACTTCTTCTGAAGCCTAGGATGGTGGAAAGGATTTTTTGAACAAATTTGAGTGTATTTAAAAAGAATATAGAAGATTTTGAGAGATTTAGTTCCATACCTGAGGCCCTGCTGAAGAGATTGAGAATACTTTTGTATCCCAAAGCTTCCTTAACTGAGGGAGTGCCATGCAATATCGTATCATCAACAAATTATTGGTGAGTAGTTGTTGGAATTGAGGGAAAGGGCTGAAGTCCTTTAATAACTCCTTCCTCTTTAGCTTTGTGGATTAGTCTGCTTAAACCTTCGATTAACCAGTATTGAAAATTTTGTGGATTTCACCAAAGCTAGGATCCAAACTATCCATTGTTCTGCAAAGCCAAAGGATTTCAATATTGCTTCCAAATAGTGTCAGTTAACCTTATCATACGCCTTTGATAGGTCTAGCTGCATCATCATATCTTCTTTCTCTCGCATTTGAAGTGTATGAATCATCTCTTGTGTTAGTAAGATGTTGTCCAAAATCTGTCTCCCCTCTACATAGCTTGATTGTTGTTCCAAAGTAATGCCTGGAAGTATGGGTTTCATTCTATTGGCTATTACTTTGGAAATAATCTTGTATAAGACATTGCATAGCGCAATTGGATGAAAATTTGAGGGTGTGTTAGCTTCCTCCTCCTTTGGAATAAGGGTAAGGAAGGTAGAATTGAGCGACTTGAGGATTGAAGTGGAGCACTAGGAATCCTCCACTACCTCCCAGACTTCTGTTTTGACTATCTCCCAGCAAGCTATGTAAACGTTGATGGTAAATCCATTAGGCCTAGGTGCTTTATCACTGGGCATTTCTCTTACGGCCTCTTCCACCTCTTCCAGGGAAATTTCTCGAGTGAAAGCCAAGTTTTGCTCCTTCATAATTAGCTTGGGGATTGAGGAAGTAAGTTCATCAATGGCCTCCATTTGGTTAATATTGGGTTCTTGAGCTATTCTACTGAAATACGTAGTAAGAAGGTTGGAGATCTCTTGAAGTGTCTGTATCGTGGCTCCCTATTCATCTTTAAGGCTTAGAATTTTGTTGGATCCTCTGTGGTCAATGGCTGATCTATGGAATAATTTTATGTTCTGTTCTTCTTCCTTAAGCCATTGAACTTGATATTTTTTCTTCCAATGTGTTTCCTCCTATTGGAAATGTAGTTTCTAGTCCTCCATAAACATCTTTTCCTTGTTCACAGTTTCTTGGTTTATGTTCCCTCGAATCCCTCCTTCATGTATATGCTCCAATTGCTCCTCTAGTTTCTTTTTTTCTTTGAATATATTCTCAAAGAATTCATTATTTCAGATTTTGATTTTCGCTTTAATGTGTTTTATCTTACCCTGCTATTGATACATTTTGGTACCTTTAATACCCAAAGGCTCTTTCCACCATTGTTTAACTTGCTGAATGAACTCAGGATGAGTGAGCCAGAATTTTTCGAATCTAAAAGGTTTATCTCTAGGAGTGCCCTACATTCCTGCAATTAGTGTGATGGGCCAATGGTCTAACTCTCCAATGGGAAGAATATTCGATTCCACAGTCATTCCTTCCAGTAGTATACCTTCTATTACTAAAAGTCTATCCATACGAGAGGCCATTTTCTTTTCACCTGCCCTTTTGTTGTTCCACGTGAAAACATCACTTCTGGGGAAAACATCCACTAGATTAGTCGACTTAATGAAGTCTAGGAAAGCTTCAAAGTCTCTGTTGAGCTTCCTCATACCTCCTCTCTTTTTCGTGAGTGTGGAAATCATGTTGAAATCAACTCCAAAGATCAGGTTAGCTTAGGGATATCTTAGATTTAGGTTAAGCAAATTTCTCAAGAATAGAAGCTTATCCTCTAGCTTTTGGGGGCCATAGAAATTGGTACAAAGATAAGTCTCACAGTTTCCTACTACTTGGACTTCTATAGTTATGAAGGATTTGGCTACCTCAGAGGAAAGGAGTTGGATTACTTGTGGATTCCAAAGAATGATGAGGCCTCCCTCCCATCCATTGCTAGCTATCTCCAAGTATTCCATGCGTTTACCTAGTTTTTTGCTAATACTGATTATCCTGGTGCTTGAGCATTTAGTTCCCTACACAAACACTATAACTTGTTGTTCCTTTTGGACCTTCTTCTTTAATAGACACTGTTTTGTTTGGTTGTTTAGCCCTCTAGAATTCCAAGAAAGAACTTTCATTTTAAACAGAGTTTAGGATGTTAGTGAAAAAGCCTCTAGGGCTTTCACCTTACCAGAATTTAAGAGCAATTGTCCCAGTTCTCGTAGTGGCTCACTGTTGGTCCTTTGTCCTCTCTTTTTTCATTGCTTGGAACTTGTGGAGATTTGATACAATCCCTGTGTATAGACCCCAAGCCCTTTAGCTGTATCCAATCTCTTACTTTGCATTTCCACCTCTACCCTTTGCCCTGCTATGAGTATGTCATTAATTCTCTTTACCTCCTCTTCTGATTGTGTTCCATTCTTTTCTTTTTACAGTTCTCAACCATGTTTGGTAGATACATACCTTCTTGCTCTAGTATATCGATTAATTCCATATATTCGCTCCCGATTTAACTGGTGAATGTTTCTGAGTCTTCTTCAACCCCCTCTCTTGTTTCTTGAACCTGGGGAATGATACTCAAAGGGTTCACCTCTGGTTCTTTCAAATTTGGCACTGTTGTAGATCTACTTATTTTCATGGTTTCCTTTTCTTTAATGTTGTCCTCTAATTCCATATCAGTTTCCAACACTTTGAAAGCATTGCTCATATTGCCTTGTGAAGTGCTTGCCTTGGTTTGGCATTTTCTATTTGCTCTCTGTTTGCCTTTAGGTCTCATGGATATTTCATTGTTCTTATCTCCTTTTCCATCCTTATAATCCCCTGCTACTTTGTTCAGTGAGAAATATCTTATTAAATGACTATGCTCATGACATTTTCTGTGGTGGAATGAGATTTCCTCATAGTCTATGGCTTGGAAATAATCCTCGTCTCTATATTCCAGCCATAGGCTCTCATGCAAAGCTCTTGACACATCCATTTCCACACAGATTCTAGCATAAGAGGTATAACTTTTTTGCAATGTCGCTTCTGAGGCCTTGATGAAGGTCCCTAGCTATTTACCTATTTGTTCTTGAGTTGCATGTCCCCAATAATCAATTGGTAGGGAGAAAAGGCGTATCCAAACAGGTACCAACCTAAAGGTTTTCCTTTCTGGTATGAAGTTGGGTTTCCATGGCCTTATGAAAAACTCGCAGAGGCAAAGAAATAAGGCCCTCCATCGAATATCTGATCCTTGTCTTCTAAATTGGAAACAACAACAGTGAGGAACCCCTTAGCTCCCAAGTGTAGTCTTACATCAGCTCTGGGTTTCCACTGTTGCTTTATCCACTGACATAGAGCCTGTTTTGTTGGCCAGAACCCCATGAACCTCCATATCACTG
This sequence comes from Pinus taeda, assembly GCA_000404065.3. NCBI lineage: Eukaryota > Viridiplantae > Streptophyta > Pinopsida > Pinales > Pinaceae > Pinus > Pinus taeda. The sequence continues at coordinate 35,954 of APFE031311153.1, read as the reverse complement.
CATGTTTGGCCATGTGATCCTGGTATGACTGAATCTCTGAATCAGGTATCACAACCCTTAGTGTTTCTACAGCTTTGGGCTTACACGGACCCTGGTTATTTTTTTTATTTGGTGTTGACGTCGTTCCCCCTTGTTCCTCTTTATCCTAATTTAGAACCTCTTCCTCTACTCCTGCTTGCTCCTTCTCCTGTTTGTTTCCATGAGAGAAACACCCTTGGGTTGGATTATTGTTGTCTCTACTCTCTGTTCTTTTGCTTTCATCCTTTTTCTTTAGTTTTTTTGTATTATTACCTTCATTGCCTTTCTTCCCTTTGCTGGTTGGATTTTCCTGTTCTGACTTTTCATAACTTGCTATCTGCACTGCATCCTGTGCTATTGTCTTGTTCATCATTATTTGCTCATATGATGGGGCCCCAGTGAACCCCATGTTTTCCATTTGTCGGGTCAGAGTTTGCCCCATTCTGTGGAGCTCTTCCGCTCTAGCCCTATTCTTCTCCAGAGTTAGTACCTCACTCTGTTGAATTTGTGAGCTTCAAACACTCGTTTCCACCAAAGCTCGCCCCATCCAAATCAAAAAATCTCACACTTATGCTATTTAACATATATAAAACTCTAGGATTAATATTATAAACCATATGAAAAATGTAATACCCTAGGAATATGAACCCTTAGATTAATAAACACAAGGGATTGATATTATAAACCTAAGGGAATAATATTGCACCAAAGGGAATGGTATTACACCCAAGGGATTAATTTTATAAACTGAAGGTATATAAGCCCTAAGATAAATATTATAAACCATAAAATAAATATCATTGACTATAGTTGACCACAGTTAATTTTCATATTGACAAAAGCTTTGTCACAATCTGATGTTGGACTATGGTTGACCATGATTGATTTTCATATTGAGAAAACATTTCTCATGATGTGATGTTGGACATTAGTTAGACATGGTTGACCATGGTTGATTTCTTTATTGAGACAATATTGGTCACAATGCGACACTAGACTATGGCTGACCATCTTTGTAACAATGGGACCATGTTTGACCATGATTCACCATGGTTCATTTTGATATTGAGACAATATTTTTCACAATGCTATATTGGAACATCATTGACCATGGTTGATTTTCATATTTATCAAATCTTTGTAATAATATGATGTTGGACCATGGTTGACCATTATTAAAACCCAAATATTAATATTATAAACCCTATGACTAATATTATACCCTAGGAATATGAACACTTAGATTAGTAAAACCAAGAGATTGATATTATGAACCCAAGGGATTAATACTAAAATCCCAAGAAAATAATATTAAACCTAAGGGATAAATATTATAAAACCAAGGTATAAACCCTAAGATAAATATTATAAATCCTAAAGTAAACATGGTTTACCATGCTTAAACGTCATTGATTTTAATACTGACACAATATTTGTCACAATGTGATATTCTATCATGGTTTACCATGGTTGATTTCCATATTTAGACAATCTTCTGGAACAATGTAACATTGGATCATCATTGGCCATGATTGATCATGCTTCTAAACCCAAGGGATTTATATTAAAGCCTAGGATTAATATTATAAACCATATGAATAATATTATACCCTAGGAATATGAATCCTTAGATTAATAAACCCAATGGATTGATGTTATAAACCCAAGGGTATAATAAACCCAAGGGATTGATATTATAATGCCAAGGGTATAATAAACCCAAGGGATTAATATTATAAACCCAAGGTATATAATCAGTAAGACAAGTATTATAAACCCTAAAATAAATGTGGTTAACCATGACTGACCATGATTGATTTTCATATTAGTAGAATCTTTTTCACAATGTGACATTGGACTATGTTTTACCATGATTGATTTTGATATTGAGATAACATTTGTCACAATGTGACATTAGACAATCGTTGGCCATGTTTCACCATGGTTGACTTTCATATTGACACAATCTTTATCATAATGTGACATTGGAGCATGGTTGACCATGGATGACAATGGTTGCCACAATGTGACATTAGACCAAGAGATAATATTTCTCACAATGTGACCATGTTTATTTACCATGGTTTACCATGATTGACCATGGTTTATTTTCATATTGAAAAAATATTTTTCACAATGCGACATTGGAACATGGTTAACCATGTTTGATTTTCATATTGAGACAATCATTGTTACAATGCGACATTGGTTGATTTTCCTATTGAGAAACTCTTTGTCACAATGTGTTGTTGGAACATGGTTGACCATGATTATAAACCAAATGGATTTATATTAAACCTAATGGTTAATATTATAAACCCTATGAATAATATTATACCATAAGAATATTAATCCTTAGATTAATAAGACCAAGGAAATAATGCTAAAACCCAAGAGATTATAAACCCAGGGGAATAAAATTAAACCCAAGGGATAAATATTATAAAGTCAAGGTATAAAAACCTTAAGATAAATATTATAAACTCTAAAATTAACATGGTTAACCATGCCTTACCATTATTAATTTTCATACCATGATGGTCTTTTTCATAATGTGGCATTGGACCATGGTTGATTTTTATATTGAGACACTCCTTGGAAAATGTGACATTGGACAATCATTGAGCATTTTTTACCATGATTGTAAACCATGGGATTTAAACTATGATGGTTCACCAGGTTGATTTTCATATTGAGACACTCATTGCCACCATGCGATATTAGTTGATTTTGATATTGATTTTTTTTTTTTCACAAATGTGATCTTGGACCATGGTTGACCATGATTATAAACCTAATGGATTTATATTAAAACTAAAGATTAATATTATAAACCCTATGAATAATATTATACCCTAGGAATATGAACGCTTAGATTAATAAACCAAAGAGATTGATATTATAAACCTAAGGGATAAATTCTAAAACCTAATGGTATTATAAATCCACGGGAATAATATTAATCAAGGATATTAATATTATAAACTCAAGGTATATAAACCCTAAAATAAACATGCTTCACTATAGTTGACCATGATTCATATTCATATTGAGACAATCTTTGTCACAACATGACGTTAGACCATGGTTGATCATGGTTGAGCATCATTGATTTTCATATGGAGAGGATCTTTGTCACAACGCGATGTTGGACAATGTTTGATTTTCATATTTTGAAATTATTTGTCACAATGTGATATTGGACCATGGTTGACCATGTTTGAGACTATGGTTATAAACCCAAGGGCTAAGCCCTTACATTAATGAACCCAAGGAATTGATATTATAAATCCAAGGGACTAACAAGGAATTAATACTAAAAACCTAAGGGAATAATATTAAACCCTTGGGTTTAATATTATAAACCTGAGGTATATAAACCCTATTAAATATTATAAACCCTAAAATAAACATGGTTGACCATTGTTTGTTTACATATTGATAGAATCTTCATCAGAATGTTATGTTTGACCATCGTTGACCATGATTGATTTTCATTCCAAGACAACCTTTGTTAAAATGTGACTTTGTACCATCGTTGATTTTTATATTGAGATAATGTTTGTCACAATGTGATGTTGGACCATGGTTGGCCATGAAGGATTTGTATATTGAGACAATATTTGTTGCAATAATATGTTGAGCCATGTTTGACCGTGGTTGATTTCATATTGAAACAATATTTGCAACAATGCAACGTTTGACCATCGTTGACCATTAATGACCATGGTTGTCATAATGTAGCTTTGGATGAAGAAATAATCTTCATCACAATGGGACAATGAATATTGACCATTGTTAACGATGGTTGATTTTCATATTGAGACAATCTTTATCACAATATGGTGTTGGACGATGGTTGACCATGGTTGATTTTCATATTGAGACATTCTTTGTCACAATACGACGTTGGAGAATGGCTGACCATAGATGACAATAGTTAATTTTCGTATTTAATAATAATTAGTAATAAATGAATAATCAAATATTACTAATAATTAGTTAATAATTATTTTTAATAATCGATTATAAATTATTGATTATTATTATTAGCAATTAAATATTAATAATAATAATAATTATTATTATTATTATTATTATTAGTGATTAATATTAATTAAATAAAAAATATATAATTACATGTTAGATATATTTATATATATAATTAACAATATTTAATTATTCATTAACAAAAAATAATAATGGTTAATTACTTATTTTCAACTGTGATTATTAGTTATTAAGTGGTCGTTTCATGCAAATCTGTCTAAAGAGATCTACCCACCGGCTTATCTCGTCGGGCTTAACCCCAAAGGCATCGAGGAGATTTGGCCCTGTGACCTGTCAATTGACAAAATACTTAATAATAAGAACTCAACCAATTAAACTATCCATATAGACTTATTATAGTTAATTAATAATTATTTATTATTTATTGTCAATTAACAATAATTAATTAAAACTTTATCTCATTTCCCGTTTTTTGAAGGCCCTCTAGATGGCCTAGACCCCATGAGAATCAGAAAAAGAAAATAATAATGAGTAAGCATCTCTACATCTGACATTTGACTTTAGCTGGTGAGCTTAAGTTGATTTCAGATTCTTGGAATATTCGGGAATCCGACAAACATGGGCATGGTCAATTTTTTAACCGCACCGATGTTCGTCGGATTCTCGAATATTCTGGGAATTTGCAATCGACTTAAGTATGGCCGACTTTAGTAGTTATCAAATTAAATATTAGTCGTTCAATCTATCAGGACATGATTTAAGGTTAAATTTACCATAGCTCTAACTCTGATATAAAAAATCGCCATCGATTGTGGTCATTCTGCACCTTATGACATATTAGAAATGCACGTGACAGTTAAATTCATCGAAATTTATATTGATGGAAATATCAACCCTCTAATCCGTTCTCCATGTTAAACCAACTAATTCATCCCAAAATTGGCTTCAATCTCATCATTTTAACGGTACATTTGATATTCAATTCCTTAACAAAGCGTTGATGTAAATTATAGAAAAAATAAAAACATGTTATGCGAGTTGTGGATACAACACAATATCAAATGCACATCTATGGTATATTCTATAATTTTTTGAAGGAGAGAAGAAAATAATAAGGGGTAGCTTTGCCTCTACATGAGTTTGATGGTGCATCATTTGTCCAACACATCTGTTGTCAAGGAACACTGTGAGGATCAACTTAACAATTTCAAAGGAAGCGGATATTAACTACAAAAAAATGTAATTGGTTAAGCTTATTATAGATATGAAGTGTCATTTATCTCATTTATTGGAGCACCTTCAACTTATTTTCATAGGACAAGATTTAATATATTTTGGAAAAGATCAGCCTCATTCTTCTGAACATTCTCACTTTGTTTACATGAAATTCAGGTTGATGTACTTGAAATATTTGTGAGTTTTGTAATGATGTTTGCTATGGAAATACTTCATTTTGTTGCAGTGATGTGGAAATACTTCATTTTGTTTTTGTTCAATACACTTCGTTACAGGGATTTTTTTCTCTCTCCCATTGATATGGTTTGTAATCTCCATCTAGGAACTAAGAGAAGCCATGTTACGACGAGCTACTGGCAATTTATTAGGCAAAAGAAATTGATGGTGCCAAGGTTGTTTCCATGCGGTAAGAAGAAACGAGGGACAATGTGACCAGGGAATGATTGGAAAGCGGCGGGAAGGGAATGGACACAAGCTAACAGGTCATCTAAATGTTCGTGCTCCTCAAACCATAGCTGCAATAGTAAATAGACATTCAAATGAAGTATATGCTCTTGAAAATAAATCATGGACACCTGTCTAAAAGTCAATATGGGTTCATTCATTAGGGGCGGATATAGAATCTCATTCAACGAATAAAATCAAGGGATTCATCTTAAACTCTACGATTATAAACCCAAGGGATTTATATTAAACCCTACGATTAATATTAAAAACCTTATGAATAATATTATACCCTAGGAATATAAACCCTTAGATTGATAAACCCTAGGGATTAAATCTAAAACCCCAAGGCATTATAAAGACATGGGAATAATATTAAACCTAGGGGATTAATATTATAAACCCAATGTATATAAATCTTAAGATAAATATTATAAACCTATGGGAATCAAAACACTAAGGGATTAAAACTAAAACCCAAGGGATTATAAAACCAAAGAAAAAAGTTAAACCCAAGGGATAAATATTATAAATCCAAGGTATATAAACCCTAAGATAAATATTATAAACCCTAAAATAAACATGTTTTGCAATAGTTTATTTTTATATTAACACAATCTTTGTCACAATGTGATGTTGGACTATGTTTGTCCAGATTTGTCACAATGCGACATTAGATAATGGCTGGCCATGGTTGATGATGGTTTATTTTCCTATTGATAAAATCTTTATCACAACATGACATTAGACCATGCTTTACCATGGATGACCATGGCTGTCACAATGTGACACTGGACCAGGAGACAATCTTTGGCAGAATCTAACATTGGACCATGGTTGACCATGGTTGACCATGATTGTAAATCCAAAGGATTTATATGAAACACTTAGATTAATATTATAAACCATATGAATTATATTTTACCCAAGGAATATGAAATCTTAGATTAATAAACTAATCGAATTGATGTTAAAACCGAGGGGAATAATAAACCCAAAAGATTAATTCAAAAAGCTCAAGGTATTATAAACCCAAAGGATTAATATTATGAACCCAAGGTATATAAATCCTAAGATAAATATTATAAACCCTAAAATAAATATGTTTGACCACAGTTGATTTTCATATTGAAATAATCTTTGTCACAATGAGACATTGGACACTCATTCGCTATGATTTATTTTCATATTAAGACAACATTTTTCGCAATCCAATGTTGGACAATGGTTCACCATGGTTGATTTTAATATTGAGATGGTCTTTGTCACAATGTTACACACGACCATTTTTGTCTCAATGTGATGCTAGACCAAGGGACAATCTTTGTCACAATGTGACCATGGGTATTCACCATGGTTGGTTTCCATATTGAGACAATATTTGTCACAATGCAACGTAGGAGCATGGTTGAGCATGGTTGATTTTCATATTCATACAATCATTATCACAATGCGACATTAGTTGATTTTCGTATTGAGAAAATGTTTGTGACAATGTGTCATTGGACCATGATTGACAATGATGAAAAACCCAATGGATTTATATTAATCCCAAAGATTAATATTATAAACCCTATAGATAATATTATACCCTATGGATATGAACCCTTAGATTAATAAAACCTAATAATTGATATTATAAACCTAAGGTATATAAAATGTAAGATAAATATGATAAACCCTACAATGAACATCATTGACCAAGGTTGATTTTCATATTGACGCAGTATTTAGCATAATGTGACATTGGACCGTCATTTACCATGATTGAAAACCCACAGGACTTATATGAGACCCTATGAATAATATTATCCCCTCGGAATATGAACCCTTAGATTAACAAATCCATGGGATTAATATTATAAACCCAAGGGAATAAAATTAAACCCAAGGTATTAATATTATAAACCCAAGGTATATAAACCTTAATAGAAATTTTATAAACCCTAAAATAAACATAGTTTGACTATGGTTGACCACTGTTAACTTTCATATTGACACAATATTTGTCACAATGTGACGTTGGACTATGGTTGGCAATGATTTATTTTCATATTGAGGCAATATTTCTCACAATGCGATGTCAGACATCGGTTGGCCATGGTTGACCATGGTTGATTTCCATATTGAGACAATCTTTGTCACAATGTGGCATTAGACCATGGGTGACCTTGTATGGCCATGGTCTTGTCAATGTGATTTTGGACAAAGAGAAAATATTTGTCATAATGTGACCATGGTTGTTGACCATGGTTGATTTCCATATTGAGACAATATTTGTCACAATGTGATGTGAGAACATCGTTGACCATAATTCATTTTAATACTAAGACAATCATTGTCAAAATGTGACATTAGTTGATTTTCATATTGATTTTCATATTTTTGATAATGTAGCATTGGACAATTGTTGACCATGATTACAAACTCAATGGATTTATAATAACCCCAAAGATTAATATGATATACCCCGTGAATAATATTATACCCTAGGAATATCAACTCTTAGATTAATAAAATGAGTTGATTGATATTATAAGCTAAAAGGATTGATATTAAAAACCCAAGGGAACAATATCAAAGAAAAGGGATAAATATTATAAAACCAAGGTATAATACCCTAAGATGAATATTATAAACCCTAAAATAAACATGGTTGATCATCATATTGAGATAATCTTTTGTACAATGTGACATTGGGCCATCATTGACCATGGTTGATCATGATTCTAAACCCAAGCGATTGATATTATAAGCCCAAGGGTATAATAAACCCAAGGGACCAATTCTAAAACTCCATGGTAATATAAACCCAAGGGAATAATATTAAATCCAACATATTAGTATTATAAACCCAAGGTATATAAAACCTAAGATAAATATTATAAACGCTAAAATAAGCATGGTTAACCATGACGAACCATGGTTGATTTTCATAATAACACAATCTTTGTCACGATGTGATGTTGGATCATGTTTTACCATGATTAATTTTCATATCGAGACAACATTTGTCACAATGCAACACTAGATAATGGTTGGCCATGGTTGACAATGGTTGATTTTAATAGTGATAGAATTGTTGTCACAATGTGACATTGGTTTATTATCCTATTAAGAAAATCTTTGTCACCATGTGATGTTCGACCATGGTTGACCATGATTATAAAACAAATGGATTTATATTAAACCTAGTGGAATAAAATTAAAGCCAAGGGATAAATAGTATAAACATAAGGTATAAAAACCTTAACATAAATATTATAAACCCTAAAATAAATATGGTTTTTCCCATGTTTTACCATAATTGATTTTCATATCGAGACAATCTTTGTTAGAATGTGCCGTGAGAACATGGTTGACAATAGTTGATTTCCATAGCGAGACAATATTTGGTAAAATATGACATTGGACCATTGTTAACCATGCTTCACCATGATTTTAAATGAGTGTTTTTAAATTATGATGGTTGGCCATGGTTTATTTTCATATTGAGACAATCATTGTCACAATTCAACATTAGTTGATGTTGATATTGATAAATATTTTACACAATGTGACTTCTGACCATGGTTGACCATGATTATAAACCTATTAGATTTGTTGTAAACTCAAAGATTAATATTATAGACCCTATGAAAAATATTATACCCTAGGACTATGAACCCTTATATAAATAAACCCAAGAGATTGAAATTATAAATCCAAGGGAATAATAAACCTAAGGGATAAATTCTAAAACCCAAAGATATTATAAACCCATGAGAAAAAATATTAAACCCAAGGGATTAATATTATAAAGTCAAGGTATATAAACCCTAATATGAATATTATAAACCCTAAAATAAACATGCTTAACTGTAGTCGACCATGGTTCATTCACATATAGAGACAATCTCTGTCACAACGTGACATTGGACCATGGTTGAGCATCATTGATTTTCATATCAAGACAATCATTGTCACATCACGAGGTTGGATTATGTTTGATTTTCATATTGAGAAAATATTTGTCACAGTATGACGTTGGACCATGGTTCACCATGGTTGAAACAATGATTATAAACCCAAGGGATTTACATTAAACATGAGGATTTATATTTTAAACCCTATGAATAATATTTCACCCTAGGAAAATGAACCCTTAAATTAATAAACCCAAGATATTAATATTATAAACCCAAGGAAATAATAAATTGAATGGAGTATGATTAACCCCAAGGGATTAATACTAAAAACCCAAGGGATAATACTTTACATTAATAAATTCAATGGATTGATATTATAAACCCAATAGACTAATATACGCAAGGGATTAATACCGAAAACAAAAGGGAATAATATTAAATTCTTAGGTTTAATATCATTAATACATGGTATATAAATTCTATGATAAATATTATAAACCCTAAAATAAACATGGTTGACCATAGTTGATTTACATTTCAACAAAATATTTGTCACAATGTGACGCCTGACCATCGTTGACCATGATACCAACACAATCTCTGTTACAATGTGATGCTGGACCATGGTTGATTTTTGTATTGAGATAATGTTTGTCACAATGTGATATTGGACCATGGTTGACCATGATTGTTTTTTTTATTCAAACAATTTTTTCACAATAATATGTTGAACCATGTTTAACGATGGTTGACCATAGTTTATTTTCATATTGAAACAATATTTGCAACAATGCAACGTTGGACCATGGTTGACCATTGGGAACCATCGTTGTGATAATGTAATGTTGGATGAATAGATAATTTTCTTCACAATGTGACCATGATTATTGAAAATGGTTAACTATGGTTGATCATGACTGACCATGGCTAGCCATGGTTGATTTACATATTGAGACAATCTTTGCCACAATGTGATCATGATTTTTGGCCATGGTTAACCATGGCTGACCATGATTGAGCATGGTTGATTTTCATATTTAATAATAATTAATAATTCATTAATAATAAAATATTATTAATAACTAATAATTAATCATTGAATTATTGATTAATTAATTGTTGATTATTATTATTACCAACTAAATATTATTATTAATAATTATGAGATATTAATTATTAATTATTATTATTACGAACTAATATTATTATTAACAATTATCATATATTAATTATTAATTAATTATCTATAATAATTGATTATTAATGGAGTTGTCTTTAATGTGACTTTTTAAATTTTAAGCTATCGGAATCTGGCTAAAAAAATTGAGGTTAAATCTTGATTTTTGATATTTAAATTGGCTTTTTGATTATATATGTGGATCTAACACTCTCAAAAACCCCTAGAGCGCTTCGATTGTCTAGGGTTTTACCATCAAGCTTGTGATTTCATAAATTCCCGCTCGATTTTTTTGTTGAAGCAAAGTCTTGCGGATTTCGTAGCCACCACTTTGAATTGAGTAAAATAAAGGGTCAAAACATAGCTGGTGAGAAGTCAAAAGGTTTTAAAACAAAAGTTTGGAAATTTGTTTTATTTTGAAAAGCTTTTAAAAGGGCGTAGACCAGGTTTATTTTGAAAAATATTTTATTAAGTGTGATCGCCCTAAGTCATCCTGTTAAAGTCATTCAAAGTGATACCTTTAAAGTGTTATGTTTAAAGCGAGTGGTTTTAAAAGGAAACTTTAGAAGGTTTAATAAAAAGGGTATGGTATAGGTATTTTTAAGTTTTCTTTTCTATATAAAAAGAAACAACTAAAGTGCGTGTGTTTTTAAGGTTGTTTTAAAAGATTGAAAAGAGTTCATATGCGAAAAGGTTTTGAAAGGTTTATATAAGGATTCAAGAGCTTGGTTTTTTTATGTTTTTTTAAATGAAAAAGAAACAAAGGTGTATGGTATTTTATTTTTATTTTTATTTTATTTTTATTTTTGGATTTTTTAAGGTTTTTTTAAAATAAAGGAAGAAGGGTTTTATTGATAAGAAAGTTTAGGATTTTGGCAAATTTTGTTTGTAAAAATATTTTTTTTGTGTTTTGTTAAGTATGGCATTATTTTTTAGGTGAAAATTATATCTTACGTGGGTGCATATTAAAAATCATATTTTTTTCGGGGAATGATATCGAAGATAGCCTCATGCAATCAGGAAAGAAGGTATAAGATAGAGGAAAGAAAACAATCATGGATCACAAAGCGCAGTCAAGGAAGACTAAGAAAAGGAACCAAAAACAAGAGGGAGAGATTGTTGTCATGTTGAGAGAGGTTCAAGCCACAACCGATGAACTAAGAAGTCTAGCAGAAGACAAAGAAGAAATTGAGGTTAATTTGCGCAATATGGATTTTCAAGCAGATCAAAAAACCATAAATCTCTAAGCATTCAATCAGGTGATGAATCAAGCAATGGTAAGAGAAAGATAAGAAGTGTGAAAGATATTTATGATGATTTGGATGTTTGTTCAAACTTTGCATTGTTGTCATTCTAACCTTCTTTGTTTGAAGAAACAATGAGAGATAAAAATTGGGTGCAAGCCATGGATGAAGAAATTGAAGCCATTGAAAAGAATGACACTTTGGATATGGTTAATTTACACCAATGACTTATTTAAAGCAAGACCTGTAGCAAAAGGATTCTTCCAACAACTAGGAATATATTTTGGAGAAATGTTTCATTTAGTAGCCAGATTGGATATTGTAAGAGTAGTTCTAGCCATAACAACTCAAAACAAATGGAAAGTATATCAAATGGATGTCAAAACAACCTTCTTTAATGGAATTCTAGAAGAAGACATTTATCTGTAGCTTCCTTTGAGTTATGAAGTTGAATTTAAAGAAGATAAAGTAGCTTACAAGTTGAAGAAAGTGCTCTATGGACTCAATCAAGTTCGTAGAGCTTGGTATAGTAGAATTCATAGCTACATGATCAAGAATGGATTTTGCAGAGGCAACACATAGCCTACCTTGTAGAAAAAGGTAAATGAGCATGGACGGATTTTGATTGTTTACTTATATGTTGATGACATGATTTATGCATGTGATTTTGAATGAGATGAATTTAAAATAGCCATGAAGAAAAAATTGAGGTGACTCGGACTTATGAAATATTTTCCTGGCATAAAAATTAAGCAATCTGAAAAATCAATTTTTATTTCTCAAAATAAATATGTTAGATATTTGTTGAAAAGATTCAGGATAAAGAATTGCAAACATATCTGTACACCATTTGCAATAGGTACAATGTTAAGCAAGGATGATGAAGGAACATATGTGAATCCAATTCTATTCAAAAGATCGGTTTGCAAACACATTTATCTCACGTCTACAAGACTGGATATTATGCAAAGGGTGAGTTTGATTTCCAGATTCATGGAGACTCCAAAACACACACATTGGAGAACACAAAAAACAATTCTAAAATACATAGTAGGAGCTAGTGATTTTGGCATAATGTATGCAAGTACATAAAAGAAGGACTTGATTGGATATACACATAATGATTTTATAGATAGTTTGGATGATAGGAAGAACACTTACAGTTATGTGTTCCATTTGGGTTGAGGTGTGATTTCATGGGCATCTAAGAAGCATCCTATTGTAACACTTTTGTGAGCAGAAGTAGAATATGTAGCAACAACATCAACAACATGTAAAGTAGTATGGTTAAGAAGAGTATTTGATGGACTCAAGCAGAAACAATAAGGGCCAACAACAATATATTGTGACAACCCTCAACGATAGATTACACTATTCAAGAATAATGTGTTTCATCAAAAGGGCAAGCATATTTATACAAGATATCACTTTATTAGAGAACTTGTAAGCAATAGAGAAGATCACTTGAAGCCTTGTAAATCTAGTGATTAATTGGTTGATATATTTACCAAGTCATTAGCAAAATACGTGTTCGATTTTCATAGAAGAAACTTCAGCGTTGTAAGCCTAATTGAGTCATAGACGAACATGCATATTTGAGTTGTCATGAATCATGTCTTAGTTTAGCCGTCGTAATTAAGGATTGTTAAAGTAGCTAATTACTCTCGGATAAAGAGGTAGCTAAATTTAGAGTGTCAAATTGAATCAAGTCATATTTTGAGTAAATTCAAATATAGATTTGTGATCAATAAAAAACCGAGACTCATATTATTCTGTGTGTATCAAATTTTGTGACTCTCCTCTCTAGCTTCCCAACATTATTTAGTCAGAAAGTGTTGCATAATGGTATTTAGTGTATAAGATTTTGAATCATTTCCACGTGAATGGAGCGATAGGATCACTATGAATTTGCTGTGAGAAATTCAAATGCACCTACAAGTAAAGCGTTGATGTAAGACATAGGCTCTGACACACCAAAATTTGCTCGATCCATCCATCATCAGATGGGTCATATAAATTAATCAAATCTCCGTAAACGCACATCCAACTTGACAATCATTTCTTGATTTCCACTAATAATTTCTGTAGGATTTGGTAGAAACCATAGTTACTAAATTTGTTCATACGGCCCGAAAAAGTTCGAAAATTCAAATGTTTGATTCGGATTTTGAATTAATAGGTGAATTTGAAGTTTGATACAGTGCAGTAATATTAAGTTTACATATTAATATATGCGGACAGATTAATATAGTCAGACGGACTAATCAAATTTATAAATTTCCAGCACCCCATTTACTCTTGAGAAACCCCTTCGAACCCCAGAAAAGGTATACAGTTACGGCCAAAGCTGATATTTTGCGCAATAATAATTTGTGCAAGGAATTCTTTGGCAATTAGTTAGCAGGCCTTACTGAAATATATGGAAATCTATGAGTTTTGACTTTTTAATGTATATAATAATAGAGAATACGTTATCTAAATTGGATGTTTGTAAAACAAAGTAAAAAGATGTGTTATATGCAATTTATAAAAGTTATAATTTGCAAATCTATTCAACTTAAATAGTAAGGAAAAAATTAGGACTTATATTTCGTAGCAAAAAAATTCTTAACTTTCTTTTAATGTGTACTTGGGTGGACTTTTTTGATTGTGAGTTTTACTAACTATAAAATTTTAAAACTTAACATTTTGTTTATAAAAAATACTAAATGTTGTTATTATACCTTATAAATTATATTTTGATTTGGTTTGGTTATTGAATAATTAGCTAATGAAAACTTAAGGGTATATTTTGAAACTATATTTGGAAATATTTAATTTATGACTTTATTCTAAATATAAAATAATTAGTGATATGAAATATATATACTTCATTGTAATACAGAATTTGTATAGAAATTGAGTTTATATTGATTATCATATATTTTTTGGTGTAGTTAATATTATTGAATACATAAATTTTAGCAATTTGTTATTTTAAATGTAAAACTGCATGTTTTGGTCCATTATATAAAAAAAATTACAACAAAA
Source organism: Pinus taeda (assembly GCA_000404065.3). NCBI lineage: Eukaryota > Viridiplantae > Streptophyta > Pinopsida > Pinales > Pinaceae > Pinus > Pinus taeda. Next base: position 20,886 of record APFE031311153.1, on the reverse strand, counting down.
CTTTTTTAAAACAATTGTTTAGATTTTCAATGTCTATTTCAATGTTTTGAAATGTTGAAAAATCAATATATTTGAATAACTATAAGAAATATACTTTCGATCTTTTGCAATATTAAATTTTAAATCACCCATTTTTTTAGTATCGAATAGAATTCGAATTAGAAATAGAATTTGATAACTTTGGTGGAAACAAAGCATGTTAAAGCAGAGGATGGAGCTACCTGTCGTTTTGCGAATATCCCAGGGCCAAAAACGATGTTAATCTCAGACTCTTTTTATTGCTTCCATATATTTGTATATTATGCCACCTTCACTTCTGGGAATCCAACTAATCTGAATAACTACAACTCCCATAAAATATACGAATATGGTTCCATGGCACTTAATTACGACCCACGTACGGAACAGGTGCATAATGTGTTTCATGCAACATAGATGAAATAAAACTGTCAATGTGATTCTTATATGATTCTATAGAGCATTCTAAATTAAATGGAATTCTTAATGTACCATGTACATAATAATTGATATGGGTTTCTTAACAGCAACTGACAACAGTTATCAAAGACACTATACTTTTGTCTACCATAGTCACACCATGGAGAAACTTTTTGTTATAGTTATTGACTTTAATCCTGAGACAACTGTAGCGAGAATCCATAAATTAGGAGAAATGAATTGACTGAATTGACCCACTGTGAATTTGGCTGCCTCCAAGGCAGTTGTGATAACTTGAAATCTCGGCCAACTGACACATTTTGATGTTATTGCACCCGCGCCTGTGTTCATGTACTCGCCACAACCAATGAGAAGGATCGATCAAATTGTCACTTAAAAAATATTGTTCCCACGGCCATCCCAGATATGTCTTGATAAACCCTTTACAGAAGCTGCACTTACCATTCAGTTACTCTTCTGTAGTTGCGTTCAGTTGTTGGTTCATGGGCGTTGTTGCCAAGATATTGACATTCTGTGGATTGTTTTGATAGTGTCATAAATATTTACTTCTCTTTAAAAAATTTCACTCATGTCATCCAAATGAAATATAATTAAAAAAAAAAATTAGTGGTTAACCCTCACACACATCATTGTCGTGGATTTAATCCACATAAAAAAGTGGAAGTGATAGATTATTGATGGCCTAACTTTTCAATGACGCTTAAATTAAAATTTAAAAATAAAAATGGTAAATGTTATATTTTAAAAATTGACCACAAATGCTAGAAATGCAAATGTCTTACCTTGCAATAATCGACATCAAATGGTAGGAGAATTGAGTTGTAAAGAAATTTCCACCAGTTGGTAAACCAATGTTGCAGGTCCATGAAATTATTCGAATCAAGTAACCATTTGCCTAAGCCTTCTAGGAAGATAAAAACGAAAATGATGAAGAATTTAAGTCACTGAATTCTATCTAGACAGACTCTGCCACTAACAAACACATATGTCCGTATGTGTCTTATTTATTGTTGATGCTTGGTATGTGAAATGACAATTTTTTTTGTGAATGGTTCTCCTCGTCGCCGTTACCTGTGAATTTGTACTATTACTTGATTCTCGGAGTATATGCCTGTACTCTTTTTTTTATAGTTAATTCTTGGCCACACACTCTTCTTGTGAAATAACAAGCTTCTATTCTGGCATGATTCTGTTGGACACGCACTACTTGTGTTGCAGTATTTTTGACCGATTTTATATGTACACAGCCTACCTGTCGAGCAACAAAACTTGTAACTTTCTATAATTCTGTTGCATTTAAAAACCACAAACCCTACAATCAGTGTCACCTCACACATCTAATCTATGTGTCGAGTAATGTGTTGTATATAGTAAATAATGCCATGATCTCATTCATTTCACATATTTAAAATTTGTGCGATAGACTTTGGCATTCCCTTTATTTTCTGATTAATAAACGGATATCAGGAATTTTGATATCTTGTTCACACCAAATATTCCAAAAATACTTTCACACACTAGAAGAAATCGGGATATTTTCTAAAATATCTTCATTAATTCCTAATATTTTGAAGTTCTTGCGAAAAGAAATGAACATGTTAGAAGTATATTTTGAAGTTCTTTTTAAAACAAGGCAGAGCAGGTCTTTGTAGATGTGAATTGTATGTTTGTATACTAATAAGAAACAGATTGCGAAGAGGCGAACGGAAGCTAAAGTCTTTCGATATGAAGTGGGGCATGCACATTGAAGAAGGAACATGGCCGATGACGAGGTTATCTATGAGGAGGAGCGCAATTACCACACAACCTTCTATACAATGGCAGAAAGGTTCTGCAAGTTGTTCTCAAGGCTTGAGAATACAATAAAAGCAGAGGAGAATGGGCCAAAAGAACAAGGTTCGATGGATGAAAATGGTTTAGAGGAAACCCCCTCCTTCTCCTTCCACGAGTGAAAGTTACTCTTCTTCTTCTCACCATCATTATAGGAATTCAAGAAATACATTTAAGAAACCTTTCTTTAAATTAGATGTCGAATTTGATCTTCTCATGTATAACGCAGAAAGTAATACAGAAAAGCTTGACAATTGGATTAGGAAGATTGAAGTCTATTGCAGAATTCAACAAATCGAAGAGGCAAGGCAAAGATCTAGTTGGCATCCCTTCGACTGACTAGCACCACTCTCGTTTTGTGCGAGAAAATTGAGCAATAAAAATATGGGTAACCTTCTCTCCTCATGGTCAAACTTTGTGCTTACTTTGAAAAACAATTTTACCCCTTGGGCTATAGGAAGAAGGCATTAATGGAATGGTAACACCTAAGGCAACGTAAACGTTAAAATGTGAAAAAATTTACTAAAGAATTTAGAATACAAGCATTTAATTTGAGCATTTCCTTAGATTCACCAAAGATTTTAACTCAGTATATCGGTTCTTTACATAGTTACATAAGGCATTCATTATTATTGTTTGTGCCAGCTACTGTTGATGAGGCCAATGTGAAAGCCATGCATCTTGAAAGCAGTCAGATGCACACACAAAATGACCACCAAGAAAGAGCTGCAACAACCAGGAGAAGAAGGGAAAATATCTCTTTCCCACACTATGAGAAAGAGGGACACAATGAAGTGAATTGTTGGAAACTACACCCTGAGTTGAAACCTAGAAGGGATGACAGAAAGGAGAAACATAATATGAATGCCACCATGTAACAAGATAAAGCATCTAAGTTAGAAGAAGATGAGAAGGTCAAGACTATGGGGTTTGCATGAGGTAGACCAATTGATTTGGGATTAGATTCTAGTGACGAAAAAAGGATTGCAGCTCTTGGAATAATAGTATGGGGACCCATCGATTTGGATTGTAATTCAGGTGATGAAGAAAAAAATTCAATAGATATTGTATGAAATATGGAAAGGACACCCAATGTGGTAGGGTTCTAATAACTTGACGAGACCAACCAATACCTTCAAGTAGAAAATGCTAAGCTAAGGAGGCTTCTACAGGGAGTAGAGGAGGAGAAAAAAAGGTTGATATGATAGATGTAAGCTAAGACTAAGGCCTTGGGAAGGCTACAACCTAACTCCCTTGAGATAAAAAATAGTTTTTCAATTCCATGTACTTTTCTTGATGACGATTTCACTACTTTTGAAAAGTATACTACAAATATTGGCTCTAGGATATTGAAGAAGATGGGATGTGAGGGGAATAGCCTCGAAATTAATGGCCAGGGCATCATGAACCCCATCAATGTAGAGGAAATTCCTCGTCATGCAAGACTCGGTTATGTCAGGAATGACGTCGGGGAAAGCTCCAAAGCAGCTAGTGACTAGTCAATGGCAGATGACAAGACTTCTTCCCCCTATTCCAATGATAGTAAGGGCTCCATGAACCCCTATCAGAGGAACACCAAGGGGAAGCACTTTAAGAACACCTGAAAGGTCTGGGGAAAGAAAACTCATTATAATCGCTGCAACGATGAGGTACATCAAGAAAGCACGCACAAAATGCTCCACAACTAGAAAGAAACAATGGAGAAGCTAGTTAGCGACACACCTCAAACACATTCATGGTGGTTCGCTTTATTAAGGAAAGGATGTTTTTTTTATATCAGTTTTCATTGGCCTTGGTTTGTAAATCATGCATTGCAAGTAACTGTAAACGTTATGATGTGTTGCCATCACTTCAAAATGCAACAATAACATTTTTGGGCCTTCTTGTTAGTAGTTGAGGTATTGGTTGTTATTTTCTAATCCTCAACCATAGAGTATGTACTATAAACTCTTGGCAAGTAAGGGATTGTTGAGTCATGAGTGGTTTTATACGAGTGTCAAAGATGTATTACTTTTGTGTGCAGATAACTAAAAGTGTGGTTTCTAAAGGACACAGGTCATATGTTGAATGGTGTTAATTCTTTTGTTGGTCCAAAAGAGCTCATTGGGAAGGACAAATCCAGGTGGATCCCTAGATACTAGCGGCATGGTAAAAGGTTCAAAATTCAAACTAGCAGAAAGTTGTTAAACTCAACACCAGATTGAAATGCTCGTCGACCTAATTCCAATGGTGTGAATGGAACTCAAATCTAAGCTTGTATCAGGGAGATTGGTGAGTCAAATTTTTGGTCAAATTTGCCATGTTGGCTAGGTTTAATTGTCCTACAAATTGACAGAGTCTGGGACATCAAATTTGTCTCCCAAGAGCAGATGAAGTTGCGAGGTCATTAATTTGACTAATATACCTATAGTTTAAGAAAATTTCTAAAATGCCTAATGTTGAAAAAAAAACAAAAAAATATTAAAGGGGTGCTGGGCCACCAACCCCACCACCCCAAAAACTCACTCTCCAATCATATGTAAAAATTAGTGGGGGACGAGCTGTCACCCTGGCCACCCTCATAACTACATAAAATATTTATATATATACATATATATAGAGATAGGGGTCAGGGTCTGGTTGACCACGAACCCCGCTCCGTGGCTCATGACTCTCACTAAGGTTAACAGCCAAGATCGATAAGGCTTGAACCTACCCATTCCACATGGTTGGCCCTCACCGGGTGGTCTCACTAACCATCAAATGGCCCCAATTGAAACCATGCAAAAAACCATTTAAAACAAAACAAAACCTACAACAAAGAAATTATATGCACCCATTTTGGCAAGGGGTGGGATTTGATCCCCTAACCTCTACGCCTCCTTTCCTTTGCCTAACCATCATGCCTCAAGTGGTGGCATTGAAAAGTCTACCACCCTACCATCATATAAACCTTATGCACAATACGGACCCGCAAGGCGGGATCTGGCACGATGCTCAAGAAATATAATATTTTAAGTGCAGGGCAAAACCATGAAGCGATAGAGAGACAAAACCATGCCCGGGGAATATTTAGGGCATCAAAAAGATTCCCTCAAGCCTGGAATTTGTTAGAATCAGTTTTTAGCAAATTTTATATCGATTTTACACCTTGGAAATAGGAATTTTATGGTGTGTCATTTTCTATATCAAAGCTCTCAATTTTTTGCCCATCTTCCATATTGGAGGTATAAGACTCCTTATGTAAATTCTGGTTGTACTTCTTCTCTTTTATGCCTCTTAATGAATGAATTCTCCCTATTGATCGAGCAGGACCCAGATACATAGTCCAAATTGGACGAATTCCGTTATCAAGTCCCTTGTCATCTTTTCATGCCTTTATGTGTTTCCTCTCTTCTTCATGTGCACTTTAAGCTTCTATAGTTAAGCTGCAATTTGTTCATGTAATTATTAAATACATCTGTAAGAAAAAGATCCTAGATCAAAATACATCAAGATCATGGATAACAATTTTATAATCATTTCTAAACAACTCATTAAAAAATCTCCAAATGACAATTTTAATGATTCAAAATACATGTTGGAGAAATACTACAAGATGAAGCATATCATGGAGAAACAATAAACCAAAACATGCATAGAGGGCACCCTTATCTCAGATTTTAGATATATAAGTTTATATGAAATATTTAGGGGATATAATACAGATGCCATGAAAGCCATGGGAATTCCTAATTCTCGGTAATGAAAAACAAAATATCAAAAATGTTGATAAAATTATTCAAATTTCTAATAAGAATGAAAAAATATGAAACCTCAACCAAAGCCAATAGAATACAAGAAACTTATTGATATCCTTCATGTGAATTCCATAGTTCAACAACAACTACAAACTTTAAATAATCATGAGCTTTGAGAAAAACTATCTTCATCACTACCAAGTGGTAATAATATTGTACTTGCTATAAATATTTAAAGAGAAAATTTACTTGCCATATTCAAATGATAATTAAGGACACACTAAAATGTCATGCAGTTGAATCGTCTTTGATTAAATACTTCTGGAAAAAGTAGAGAATGAATGAGAACAATTCTACATCGAAATAAAATATTTCAATAAAAAAGGAAGAAAAACCTATAATTTTCAAGGGAATAAGACATAAAATGAAATAAAATAACAAAATATGCAATTCCATAATACGGTGGTTGTGTTTTCATTGGTCTGGTCCTTAATCTATAACATAACGCCTAGATACACCTCTCTTGGACAACATGTCTCCTTGAGTACCAAAGTTACACCATTTCCTCTCTCTTTCATTATTTTATTTGAGTAGAAAGTATCCAAATAATAACTCTTTAAAGATATCTTTTCTGGGGTAGCTGAAGTGGTGATGGTCATGGAAATGAAGTCTCACTGAACCAAAGATATTGGGTTTGAATCTTGTACTGCCCTCCCACATAGCGGGGTGAATAATGGCCATGTAAACATGAAAATCAAAGAGTCCTGCCAAGCTTAACAAAAAAAAAAAACTTTTTAAAGATAGAATATAAAATTAATTTCATTCCTTGGTAATGCACCTTTTCTATTTGTAGAACTCTTGTATCTTCATATACTTTATGTAATGTTTTTTTAACAAATTTCACACTTTTAAGAGTTGATTTCTACTCTGTAGAATATATGTAAATGTTTTCAATTATTATTTCTTGTCATTGTAAGAGTATAAAAATATGGATGGACTTGACTGCAAATCCTAACAATCCTTCTACAAAAAGATCACACCAAATGAAGAATGGAGAGAAATTACTTCATTGTTTGAGAGAATATGTTTTACATCAACCTAATTTATAGGAGCAATGGAAGATTCTACTAGTAGCTAGAAGATAAGACTAATGCAACAGATAAGGATTTTACGTGAGCATATCATCTCTAAGTCCTTTTTATTTGAACTATAACACTCCCCCTCAAGTGAAATGTGTGGAGGAAATAAAAAGGAAAGAGAACAAAAAATGGGTCCCATTAGGGGTTATACCTAGGTACCTATGTAAAACCTATGACAAGTAGAGAAAGAGATAAAATCCATAAGAAAAACTCACCCCCAGAAGGGAGTGCATAAAAAAGAAAAACAAGAATGAAGGGATGGAGGGATGAGTCAAGATGGCTCCATCAGGACAATTTCCTTCACTCCAAGTATGTGATGTAAATAGAAAAACCTTGATGATGTTAAGGAATTTGTGAAAATATTTGTTACTTATTCTTGACTATGTACATACTCTAGTCTAAGAATGCCATCTTGAATAAGTTGGCAAATTAAATGCATATGGATCTAAATTTGTTTATTTTTTTGATGCTCAACAAGATGTTTAAAAATATGTATTTCACTTTGAATATCACACCAAAGATGAGTAGTTTAATCCTTTTAAATTCTAAACTCAAGAAATAGTTGTCACAATGAAATAACTTCTTAACTTGCAAGAACTACAACTCAATACTCAACACCTATCATAGATTGATCATTGAAAATTTGTTGCAGTACTAAGAAATAAGAGTAGATCCAAGACAAAATCAAAATCCATAGATAAAATTTTGATCATCCACTAATATTTCCTAGTAAGAATATTTGAAACCTACAATCTCAAGAGAGCTAATAGTGTACTGAATGCCAAAATTGGAGGTGCCCTGAATATATCTCAGAATATGCTTCACTTATTTTCAGGGACTTTTAGGAAGATCAGGAGGAGAATCAATAAACCAACTTGATTTCATAAGAAATGTCAGGTTGAGCATATGTGAAATATAGTAGACTTCCAACTAGTTAATGAAAAAATATAGGATCTACCTAAGGTTAGTTACAACTAATGGTAAGCATAACATTTCATTTAAAAGTAGTTGTAGGCTTACAATTAGACATGAAAAAACGATGAAGTAAATGAGGGGCATATTTTTCCTAGAATGCAGTGATTCATTTTAAATACTGATGAACTTGTAATCTAAGAAACTAGTGTAGCATCCTAAGATATTTCCTAGTAAACTATCCCATTAAATAATATTAACATTCTAAATTATAGATGAAGAAATCGTTGGAAGGATAAAATCATCCACATATAGAATTAGAATTAATAAATCATAGCCTATTCTCTAAGTTTAAATTCTAGGGTCACAGTGGTAATAGTTGAGCCTCGAAGCCAACAAAAAATTATCCTTCTTCTCATACCAAACTCTATGCAAGATACCCAGTTCCACCAATGACTTACAAATGTCACGCGGGATACAGATATTTTGTATCCTTTAACTAGCTTGATAACAAGCTCTAGTACCACTTTATCAAATACCCCTATTAAATTTATCCCAACCAAACTTTTAAAAAAATTATTTTCACCCCTCATGCATTTTGTTAAACACTTTACATGTAAAACTTTCATCAAATATTTGTATACAACCAATCAGTAGTATATTTATTGTATACATTTTTTCAAACATTTTGTATTAAATCGGATTGGAAACATTGCTCGAATTCCACCTATAACATACTAACTACAACATAACACTTAATCATACAAATTTTTATTTTTGTCTTTGAGGTATTTTATCATATAGTTTGTGTGAAAATTATATTGAGACAACTTTAACACATTACTTAGAATTATTTTCATGTAAATAAGCATATACCATATACAACAATATTGCCATACAATGATACTATCCTCATCCACTAAACAACATTTTCATTGGGGTATTTAAACAAACAGTTTGTATGGAATGAACCATTAAATAATTTTAGCATTTCTCCAAATGCTTTGTAAGAAAACTAATATAAAAAATACTTTGCATGAAAATAGGAATATCTCAGAAATGATAATACCACCATACAACAATGCTATCCCCATCCACCAAGCAACTTTTTTATGGGGGAATTTCATAAAAAAATTTGTATGCAATGAATCATTAAACCGTTTAAGCATTTCTTTAAACACGTTGCAATAAAACTAATATGGAAAATTATGTTCATGCAAATGGTGGTATTTCAACTATAAGAGCACTATGATACAACAATACCATCCCATCCACATAATAATATTATCATTGGGGCATATATCCAAGGAATTTTTATGCAGTGAATTATTACAACATTAAAGAATTTCTTTAAAACATTGCATGCAAAGTAATATATAAAATTATCTAGGACATATCTCTTGAACTAGTTCTAAAAAGTTAAAAAAATGATTAGTGGGAATTCCCCTCACTGCATACTCATTTCAACCTCTATAACCTTCTAGATGAAAACTTATACCACAAATGCTAACATGACAGGTTCAATGCATTTATTTAGGAACATTTAGGAATCTCGAATTCCTTTGATCATATCTCCTGAGATGTGGTTACTCTAGATATGAAAGTTGGAAAAAAGGATAAATGGCATTTCCCCTCACAATGGTCCAAGTTTCATCATCTAGAAAGCCCCAAAAGAAAACTTATAGCAGAAATTCCAATATGACATGTTTAAAATATGATTTTATGGGCATTCAAGAAGCTTGAATTCCTTCGATCACATTTCCTAAAATATTGTGACCATTGAATTGATAGTTGGACCATATGAATAATGATATATCCCCTACCTATGGTCTACTTTCAGCTTCTACAACATCCAAGAATAAATGCTATAAAAAGATTTCCAACATGATCTATTTAAATATGCATTTTGGAAGCCCATATTCTTTTGATCATATTTCATAAAATTTCATGACCCAAGATTATGAAAACTAGATTAGAAGGTAAATATTGATTTCGATCACCATGGTCCAAGATTTATCTCTCATAACCTTTTAGAAGAGAATCTATAGCAAAAATTCCAAGATGACCTATTTAAATATGCATTTAGGAAGCCCATCTTCCTCTAATCATATTTCATAAAATTTCATGACCCAAGATTTGAAAATTGGACTAGGGGATCAGTTAGATCACCCCTCACCATGGTCCAAGCTTCAACTTATGTAACCTCCTAGAAGAAAATTTATTGCATAAATGTGAGTACTTGTAATCATAAATCTAATTAATAACACTTATTGAGATCTAATAGTGGGTGAAATTGAAGGTGGGACATCAATTTCCCACACAACTCTAGAGTATTATAGCCTACTTTTCTTGTAGCATTCACCCCCAATCCAAATCCATTATCCAAGGAATGTTTTCAAGCATACTTGGCTAGAAATCATGCTCACAAGTTTGTATCCTCACCCAAAAGTCCAATTCTATCCTCAAACATCTTTCATTTGACCTAAATCCAACGACCCATTCTATTTGAATTGTTTTTTATCCTTTTTCTTATGTGTATCTTCATGTTTAGCATGGAACATTCTTCAAGAGCATTATTGCTATCTGCACATTTGACAAAGAAGTGGTGATACCAAACACCATTTAGGTTCTTCTTCCTTTTCCCCCTCAGATCATGGATATATGGTCCCACTCTTCATACCATTTAAATAAATTTATAAGCATTTATAAATTATCAAAGTATAGTAACATTACCAAAATTAGGGCGAGTATACTAGGGGTGTTACAAAACTACACCCTCTTAAGAGGAACACTATCCTTGGCGTTCTTAGTTAAATAAAATTGACCTTTATAAATGATTATTACATCCACTTATTCAACAAATAAAAGATCAGTATACCAACCGCATTTTCTCATCTATCTCCCAGGTGGCTTCATGAGGCCCCAAGTACCTACAATGCACCTTAGATTGATTATTCATTTAAATCCAAAGTGAAATCTACCTACAATGTCCAACCATGACATCCACTATGTTAAGTCCTCCTTTAGGACATAATTTCAGCTCATTACTATCCGGGACACCCAAAATGCATTCCCGATCCCAATTAGTTTCCACATGGTTTTGTAAAAACCAATTAACTTTTTGAGTTATAAAATCCCCTTCTTTTCTTCTCTAGTCCCTCGAATGATCAATTTCTTCTTCTATGCATTCACTCACCTTCCAAGTTCATGTTAGAAAATTATATATTACAGAGCAATGGAACACATAAGATATTACATAAATATAAACACAGAAAATGCATAAAACAAGAGAGACACAAATATACGTGGTTCACCCAGTTTGGCCTACATCCACCACGAACAACTATTCATTCCTTTCTATTATCCAGCAAAATGAAGAAACACAACCTACAGTAGATCCACTGTAATATCCTCTGTTTTCTCTCACAGTCTCACCTCTCCGTTTCTCGCTCGGAGAATACACATCTATTACATAGCCTCAAATACAATGCCCTCATACAAAGAGAGGGGTTGCCTTCAAGGGAGAAAAACACTAAACTAAAGATAAGTTCTACCGTCAAATCATCCGCCTAATGAACGACCTAGATTGACTAGAAAATTACTATACTTTTATAACGCAATTTTACATCTGATTTTAGCTCTGGGGGCGCTGCCCCCAAAACCCCCGCCGGGATTCGCTAGAGTCCAGACCCCCTAGATGGGGGGATCGGCCCCCCCAAACACCCGCAGGGGGGACAAGTCCCCCCCACACCCCCCTGCATGAAGGGGTGTACAAACTCCCTGGGGTATACATCTTTCTGAAACAAAAAACTCTAAATAATCATGCTCCACACCCAACAGTTCAAGAACGACTTTCTCTTCTTCCTTAGTCGCTTGGGTAATCCATCCCTTGGAAAGGTTTCATTACAAAAGAATAATTCTTTCACCCAAGCAATCCCACTACCTTTATTTAATAACCCAAAACATGTGTCATTGCACACGTCATGACAATCAATGTATATCACAGGGTTTTAGTGCCACCACAATGACCTAGTTTTTGAATTCTTTGCCTCCATTATGTTATTGTACATTGTGATGTCATTAAGTTGAAGTCACTTGATTTATTTTGTGATCAACCTAATTTATCTATGCTAGATATTTTAGTTATTCACCTACATGACATGCACATGAGTCATATGAGATTCATCATAAGAATCATAAATCAATTTAGATCACAACATAATCATATTAAAATGTAACTCAAGTCCTTACAAAGAATAACTTAAACCGAATTAAAGCATAGTCTTAATAGAAATTTCTTTAAACTACTAATTGATACTTACCTCTATGCAATATCTAGCTAGCATCACTATGTGGTTTATCAATTGAACAAAGCACTTAGTTTTGTATATGCTCCATAGCTCCATGGAACCTTCGTCTATATGTGTCTTTAAATACATCTTAGTGAGTTGTTTCACCACCAATAGAAGCACTCAATGGTGGATATAGTGCCCCATGTAGCTTTTTAATAAAAGTCCATCCTTAAGTCCATATCACTAAGTAATTTCACCGCTAGGGAAGTACTTAATGGTGGATATACTAATCCCCATAGTTTTTTTGTACAGGTCCACCCTTGAGTCTAGATCATTATGTAGTTTCACCACCAATAGAAGTACTCAGTGGTGGATGTACTACTCCACACAATATTTTCATATAGGCCTTAGTAGCTTCCTTATGCTCATCTCCCAGTGATCATATGCATACTTCCCACCATATACTCACCTCTATGAGCCTAGGAAACTCCCATTCCTAGAATTCTACATATACAATTACTTTCCTTCACGTCCCTGCGTTAGTCACTCACCACTATGTGCGAGGTAAACCCCCATTCCCAGTAGTCTACCTATTTAAGGGATTTCTTTCATGGGGTATCCTTTATTCTTATAACCCAATAGCAATATATTATGCTCTAATGATAGTTCATGAAGTCTTATGGTCAAGTCATATTTTTGTGTGGTTGTTTACAATACTCATGGAGTCTCATAGTCAAGGACATGATGATGAATTTCTCCGAACAGATAAACAAATTTCAACAAGATGAAATTCCTTCCGAACAATATTCTTCTCTAGTTACCATCTCAATCATCCCACTCATGTCAAAGAATTTAATTTATTTCCTTATTAACATGTTCATTAAATATAGAACATGTTAGGAAAAATACTTTGCGTTGGGGGGGGGGGGTGTAGAGAATCAATATTTTTCATTCACTTTAACTTCTATTTAACATTTATAATTTTGTATGCTATTTTTATTCATGCAACCCATATGTGTACATGACTTTAGTGATTCCAAACCACCTATGTTCAAATTACTTAATTTTTCAGAACTTTCATCATATGTTTAATCTAATCATTGCATTATTATTTCATTAGCCATCCAATATGAAGAAAACAAAAAATAAATCACATCCGATAAGAAACACATCAACACATATGAACACCAAGATTTTAGGTGGAAACTCAATGTGGAATAAAACCACCATTTTTGTTGTCTACCTCTTCTTTCTTATCATATAGAGAAAATTTTCATTATATTTTGTATTGGCACAAACACTTACCAACACACTGATACATACCCTAAATTAAACATGGTTAACCATGATTGACCATGATTGATTTTCATATTGGCACATTCTTTGTCACAATATTTGGACTATGTTTTACCATGATTTATTTTCATATTGAATTTTTTTTTGTCACAATGTGACATTGGACAATGGTTGGCCATGGTTGACTATGGTTGATATTCATATTGAGACAATATTTATAAAAAAGTGACATTAGACCATGGTTGAACATGGATAACCATGGTTATCACAATGTGACATTGGACCAAGAGACAATATTTGTCACAATGCGACCGTGGTTATTGACCATGGTTTATTTTCATATTGAGACAATATTTTTCACAACGCAACATTGGAAAATGGTTGACCAAGTTTGATTTTGATATTGAGACAAATATTGTCATATTGTGACATTGGCTGATTTTCCTATTGTGAGAATTTTGACAATGTGTCACTAGACCATCGATGACCATGATTATCAACAAAATGGGTTTGTATTAGACCTAATGATTATTATTACAAACCCTATGAATATTATTATACCCTGAGAATATTAACTAGATTAATAAACCCAAGGGAATAATAAACCTAAGGGAGTAATACTAAAAACCTAAGAAATTATAAACCCAAGGGTTAAATATCATAAACCCAAGGTATTAAAAACCTAAGATAGATATTATAAACCCTAAAATAGACATGGTTGACCATGCTTTAGCATCATTTATTTTCATACCATGAAAATCTTTTTCATAATGCGGTGTTGGAACATGGTTGATTTTAATATTGAGACAATCTTTGGAAAATATGACATTGGACCCTAGTTGAGCATGATTGTAAATTTCGATATTTAAATTATGATGGTTGACCATGGTTTATTTTCATTGTGACAATCATTGCCACACTGCGACATTAGTTGATTTTGATATTGACAAAATCTTTTTTCACAATGTGATCTTGGATTATGGTTGACCATGATTGTCAAACTAATGGATTTATATTAAACCTAAGGATTAATATTATAAACACTATGAATAATATTATACCCTAGGACTACGAAACCTTAAATTAATAAACCAAAGGGATTGATATTATAAACCTAAGTGATCAATTCTAAAACCTAAAGGTATTATAAACTCATAGGAATAATATTAAATCTAAGGTATTAATCTTATAAATTCAAGTTATCTAAACCCTAAGATAAATATTATAAAACCTACAATAAACATGCTTAACTATGGTTGACCATTGTTCATTTTCACGCTGAGACAATCTTTGCCACAACGTGACATTAGATCTTGGTTGATCATGGTTTACCATCATTGATTTTCATATCAAGGTGACCTTTGTCACATTGCGATGCTGGACCATGTTTGATTTTCAAATTGAGAAAATATTTGTCACAATGTGATGTTGGACCATGGTTGACCATGCTTGAGACCGTGATTATAATCCTAGGGGATAAACACTTACGTCAATAAACCCAAGGGATTGATATAAAAAATCGAAGGGAATAATACTGGAAAACCAAACAAATAATATTAAACCTTTAGGTTTAATGTTATAAACCCAAGGTATATAAACCCTATTAAATATTATAAACTCTAAAATAAACATGATTGACCATTGTTTGTTTACATATTGAAAGAATCTTTGTCGCAATATGATGTTTGACCACTATAGACCATGATTGATTTTTATATTGAGATAATGTTTGTCACAATGTGATGTTGGACCATGGTTGGTCACGATTGATTGTATATTGAGACAATTTTTGTAACAATAATATGTTGAACCATGTTTAACCATGGTTGATTTCATATTGAAACAATCTTTGCAACAATGTGACGTTGGACAATGGTTGACCATTAATGACCACGATTGTCATAATGTAATGTTGGACCAAGAAACAATCTTCGTCATAATGTGACCATGATTATTGATCATTGTTAACGATGGTTGATGTTCATATTGAGACAATCTTTGTCACGATGTGACATTGGACAATGAGTGATTTTCATATTGAGACAATCTTTCTCACAATATGACGTTGGACCATGATTGACCATGGCTAACCATAGATGACAATGTTTGATTTTCATATTTAATAATATTAGTAATTAACTAATAATCAAATATTTTTAACAATTAATTATTAATAATGAATATTTCAATAACAATTAATATTAATATAAATCATTATTAGAGCTAATTAATTATTTTTAATAATCGGTCATTAATTATGAAATTATTCATTTTACTATTAATTATTACTATAACAATTAATTTTATATTGTGTAAATATAATATAATTATTAATATATTATTATAATTATTTGTTGTTTAAATAATAAATATTAAAGATAATAGCTATGAATGCAACTCAATTGTGACAACACACAAGTATCATGTGTAATTAATTTATCAATTAATTAACTATTGTCGTTAAATAATTAAATAAGTCATGTTAGTTATCAAATAAATAATTATTAATTAGATAGTTCATTATTAATTATGAAATAACTTAAATTATTTAATTAATAAACTATTGTTGTTTATAGTATTGATATAATTAAATAAAAATAAGAATTAAATAAATAAACAATAAAGAATTAATAAAATCATAATAATTTAATTAATTATATTTATAATAATAATTAAACTATTAATTATATTATTAGTTAATATAAATAATAGTTAATTATTATTGTTAATTATTTATTTTCAACTATGGTTCATGGTCACTAAGTGGCCACTACATCCATGGGTAATACTCTGGGAAAATCCACGTGAAGGGATTTACCCAATAGCTTATCTAGTAGGTCCTAATCCCAAGGGCATTGAAGAAATTTTACCTCGTAACCTCCTAATTAACAAAGTACTTAGAATGGAATAAGTAGCATCGACATGCTATGTATATCAATCGCAGCGAAATGGAGTAAGAACGGGGAAGGGAGTGACCTAAACTAGGTTTCTGATCAACATTCAGATTACTGCCACAAACTCTGGAAGAGGGTAGTGTCCTGTTTGCAGAGCTGCAGAGGCACGGGCTTGCCCTGGCCCAACAGATGAGGCAAGCGATGTCGAATCAGGACCCTTAATAAAGAAAATAATAATGGATAAAGGAAAGGTCCCACTGGAAGTGGTGGAGATCTCTGTCTTTGAAAATGTAGGAAAGGATGAGCTAAGCAAGAAGAAAAAGGTGGGTGGGCAAACCAAGGTAACCCAAAGTAAAAAACAAACCAATGAAATCAAGATTCTGGAAGGAAAAGGCAACAAGAACCCCAATCTCGAGTACGTAGCATAAGAAGAAGAAGGAAGAAATAAAAAAACTGAAGAAACGGAGGCCCTGCCCCAGTACGACACAGATCTAGAGGGATTTGCCACAGTGACCAGAAAACAGGAGGACCTGGGGCACTGCAAGCCCAAAATGACAGAGAGTCTATAGGTAGCTATCACTGACCCTGAAATGCAAGCTTACAGAGACCGTATGTTAATACATGCAGTGATCTGTAAGTTCATGGGTCTGGCCTATGGAAAAAGCCCTTTACTTCTAGATCAAACAGTAGTGGAAGCCTAAGGGGGAAGTCAGGTTACACTTGGGAGCCAAAGGACTATTTATTGTAGTCTTTGCGAACCTGGAAGACATGGATCTCATTTTTGATGGAGGACTGTATTTTTATGCCTCAGCGGGCCTCTATATGAGACCCTAGAAACCCAACTTTGCACCAGAACAGGAGACTTTTACACATGTACCTATTTGGATTCGCCTATTCTCTCTCCCCATTGATTACCGAAGACTTGCAGTGTTGGAACAAATATGCATTAAACAGGGAACCTACATCAAAGCCTTGAAGGCCACCCTACAAAAAATGTACACATCTTGTGCACAAATCTGTGTTGAAATGGATGTTTCAGGTGCACTACATGAAGGTCTATGATTAGAATTTAGAGATGAAGTTTTCTTTCAAGACATTGATTATGAACATATCCCCTTTTAATGCTTGAAGTGCCATGAACATGGACACCTATTTAGGGAATTCCCAATGAATAAGAAAAAGGACAAAGCCAAAGAAAACGCACGCAAGAATTAGGATGGTTTTGCCCATCGGAATGGGAGACAATGGGCCAATTGGTAACACCAACCCAAAACAAGCACCTCGATCAAAAGCACAGTCAATACCTTTGAGGTTCTCGGGTCTGAAATAGTGGCTGTCGAAGCTACCCAAATGCCAGACCTAATGTAGGAAATCTAGGATGCTCCCACATAGGAAGCCCAAGATCCCAATCCTAATCTGACAAATGAAACCCTACAATTTCAGGATTTGACAAAATACTTAGAAGGAGATGTGGAAATGATAGCTAGTGAAATAGGAATAGAGGATGTGGAACACAGTGACATACTAGAGAGGGAGGGAATGGATCGCAACACCATGGTAGATCAATGGAAGCAAAAAGGAATGGAACATATCCCAGTGGAGGAAGTAGGCAAAGTAAATTTTCTCTTCCTAGCAAGGTAAGGTGCAAAATTAAAAGGGTAGAAAAGAGTTTTTGTTCCACAAAAGTTCTAGACATTAAGGCCCTAAGATTACATCAAACAAATACCACTGCCAAACACAGGAATAGGAGAGGTTAATGAACAAACCATGAAGCACTTAAAGAGCTAGGTCAAATGCTCCTCAACTCAGGTAAAATGAAAGCCCTTGAGGCTTTCATGCTCTCCTCTTAGAAACCCTGTCATTTATGAATATTCTTTCATGGAATGTTAGAGGGCTAAACAACCAAAGGAGACAAAGACTTCTGAGAAAGAAAGTCAAAAGTGAAAATCCTGACATGGTTTTTTTGCAACAACCAAGTGCTCCAGCCATAAAATGAAAGGTATAAGTAGAAATTTAGGAAAAATAATGGAATACATGGAAGTGGAAGGGAATGGAATAGAGGGAGGCATAGCCACTCTCTGGAATCCTCATGTCCTCCATCTTATATATGAAGAGGCTTCCAGATCATACATCTCCCTGGAAATGCAAATCATAGGGGAATCCAATACATACTTGTGTACTAATATTTACATCCCGCAAATACTAGAGGATAAATTGTTGATGTTATATCGCCTCTCCAAAATGCAGCGCAGACATCCCATGACTAAAGCTATCTATGGAGGAGATGTTAACATGATTAGCTCACTAATAGAAATGAAAGGAGGGGTAAAAATTCTAAATAGAGATGCAGAGGCATTCAATAGCTTCATCAAAACAACAAATCTTGTGGATATCCTCCCCAAAAATGGGTTATATACCTAGAATAACAAAAGAGGAGGAGACAGGCAGATTTCCTCCATAATTGACCTTTTTTTTATAGCAGTAGCCACCCTCCTTGAGGGGGTCACTGTACAATCGAACATTATTCCTTGTGGAGGCCCTAATCATTGGCCCATCACCATGGATGCAGCCATCCTCAGTACATCGAAAAATAGACCTTTCAGGTTTGAGAAATTTTGGTTAAGCCACCAAGAATTCACTTCTAAAATCAAACACTAGTGGCACAAGCCGCTGGACACTAGAGGCACCAAAATGTACTAGTTCCAAGCCAGATTAGAGCACCTCAAATATCGACTCAGGTCCTGGAACCGAGAGGTCTTCGGGAACATCTTTAAAGACAAACAGGCCTTGGAGGAAAAAATGGCACAGATCCACACAGAATGGCTCAAAGGGTACACCACCCAGGATTCCATTAGCACAGAGAAAATCCTCATGCGGAAATGGAATGAAAGATGCCAACAGGAGGAAATACTATGGAGACAAAACTCTCACTTTCAATGGCTTAAATAAGGGAAAAACCACCAAGTTCTTCCATCGTTTTGCTATAGATTATAGGTGCGCCAACAAAATCACCCGACTGAAGGATGAACAAGGCACTCCCCTCCACTCTCATCAAGAGATTTCCTCCCTCCTCACTAATCATTTTAGCCACATAGCAATGGAACCAACTAAAAATAGGGAAGAGGCTATTAGGGAAGTCATGACCTCCATACTGTCATGCGGAAAGAGTTATTTTTGCGGACAAACCTAACCTCCCTAGGAGTCTAAGATTCTCTAGTGACAAACAAACCAAACAAGAGCAATCCTTCTCTAAACATACATTATTCTATGAGAAACCAAGTGTTTTCCGATCTTACCTTAGGTCCAACGCTTGTTGTAGCAGTCCAGCCTTGCTGATCCAGATGAGCTCCTTCTTCACTTTAAGACCTACATACACTAAC
The DNA here is from genome assembly GCA_000404065.3 of Pinus taeda. Classification (NCBI taxonomy): domain Eukaryota; kingdom Viridiplantae; phylum Streptophyta; class Pinopsida; order Pinales; family Pinaceae; genus Pinus; species Pinus taeda. The sequence continues at coordinate 965 of APFE031311153.1, read as the reverse complement.
AAGGCAAACGATTACATAACACCTGAATATTTCATAAAACAAAGCATATTCATCACATAGACCAAGGAGTACATGAAATAATTCATTAACAACAAATCATTGAGAAGAATGGACTTATTTGTATTAAGGAAACAAAAAAGGAACCATTACACCCTGAGCCTTGGTGTTGTGCAAGCTCCTCCCAGGGTCCAACAAGAGATTTCCTCTACTTTGACAAGCTCACCCACTCCCAATATGGCAACAAGGAAGGATAGTGATCTTCTCCTCACAAGTCAACAATGGAAGTCCTAATTCCAACAGCATTTACCCCTTTGGAATGTTCAGCTTTCAACCTCCCCTCCTCTGGCCCAATGGCTGTATTTATAGTATTCTAGAGGAAGTTATTCAGTTCCAACATCAATGGGATACTCCCTCTTTTGGATGGGGTAGCTCCTCTCTTGATGGGATAAGTTCCTCTATCATAGGGATGCATGAACCATCTGGAGGCGCTCAATACACGTCAAACACTCTTCTAGAAGGCTCTAGAAGTGACCACAAGTAACTTTTTAAAGATGAAACTCGCGCCTTTTGACCTTTACAGGGGTAGGCACCCATCCTTTGGTTTACAAAGCGTACAAGTACACAGGTATAGGGTGTTTGGAGTGCGTACACGCAGGCAAGGTAGAGAGAACCTGCGTACCCAGAGATAAACATGTTTTTAAGTGACTTTCTCTCTTTTTGAAGTTTGACATGAAGAGCAGAGGTATGAGGCTTAACAAGGAGGATAATATGACTATTGATGGAGCCATATTAACTGCAGATAGTCATGGTGACAAATTTCAATGTAACAGATTTCCCCCTAAAGTACGAAGCCTGCAATAGATAAGGGTGTTAAATCATATAGGAAGGGTGAAGTACTTTATCATTTCGAGGATCATCTTGTGGAGAGCCTGGTCAGAACCTGCAATTTTCAACACAAAATACAT
>APFE031311147.1:0-90845 GCA_000404065.3 Pinus taeda | reverse complement strand
CTGCATACGAATTCTAAATCATAGAAAAATAAACAATGCGAGAGCATAACACATAAAAACACATATGCACAAAGATTTTCCCCTGGATCCCAAAACCGGGACTACCAGCATGATTTTTCATTATATTCCATTCAATGTTACAATACATATTTATACATGCCGAAGAATCCAATACCATGGACTGAAAACCATCACGTCCAAAACCATGGACCGAAAACCATCGCGTCCAAAAAACATGTGCAAAAATCATGCACAAATCCATAGGTGGGTCCGCCCAAGCTAACATAGGGACCCCATAAATAGGGGTTACGGGTACCACTTAGACCCCCTGTTAACTATGTGGAAAGAATATAAAACAACCCAACAACGTGTGCACACTTCGTAAGTATATCAGCTACCACCATGATGACACTCTTTCCTTTAGACTTAGGTAAATGTGTGATAAAGTCCATTAAGACCTGCTCCCAATGCTAACCTGGAATGACTAAAGGTTGTAAGATAATTTAGGTATTAATGCTCTCAACTTTATTAGTTTGGAAAACCAAACAGTCAGCCACAAACTTCTAAATATCATAATTAAGGCCATCCCAAAAAAAATCCTTCTTGGCCCTATTTTAAGTTTGTAAAAATTATGAGTTCCCTCGTGAGGGGCAGGTGTGCAATTCCAACATAATGTTTTGTTTCAGTTAGGAATTATTACATATATATTAGTGACCTTTGTACCATAATGAATTATCTCTTTAGATAAATGTATTACATGTACTGGGGTCTTGTTGCATCTTTTGAATGAGTGTCCACACCTCTTCGTCATTCTTCCATTCATCCATTGCTTCAGTTATCCAATTAGGTTGAATAATAGAATTGGCACAAAGAAACTCTTCCACATCCTCATCCTTTCTTGTGAGTGCATCTCCAACAACATTTTTCTTCCCTTATTTGTAGATGATTTCAAGGACTTAACCCAAAATCTTTGTTACCCATTTGTCTGGCTCTTCTAAAGATAATCATTGTTTCAAATGGTATTTAAGGCTATCATTATTTTTTGTTACCTTGAAGTGTCTTCCCATTAGGTAAGGTTTCCATTTCCTTAGTGGGTGTAGTATTTCTAACATTTCCTCCTCATAAACAGGCTTTTGTAAATAATTTTCCTTGATTGTACAACTCTCAAAAGAAATGGGTCCTCCTTCTTGCATTAAAACAACACCAATTCCATTTCCTGAGGCATCACATTCCACAATAATGTTTTTTGTGAAGTCTAGTGTAGCTTGTTCTTGGCACATTTCCTCCTTAAGGTGTTCAAAGGCACTATTTTCTTATGGAGTCCAAGAAAATGCATCCTTCTTCAGTAATGTTGTTAAAGGCACTATTATTCTCCCATAATTATTAACAAACTTGCGATAATACCTTGTCAACCTGAGAAATCCTTGAAGATGTTTTAGGGTTGTGGTGATTTTCCATTCCTTAATGGATTTAATTTTGTTAGTGTCTACCTTAACACCCTCATTACATACGATATTACCAAAATATTCCACTTCATCTACTCTAATGAAACATTTGGAATATTTTGCATATAATAGTTTCTCTTCCAATAGTTTGAGCACCCCGTCAACATGTTCAACACACTCCTTCCAAGACTTGATGTAGATTAGCATGTCATAAAAAATTACTAACACAATTTTTGTAAGGAAGGGGTTGAAAATGGAGTTAATGGAATCATGAAATGTGGAAGTCGAATTAGTAAGGCCAAAAGTCATGACCAAAAATTCATAATTACCTTCACGAGTTATGAATGTTGTTTTCAAAATGTCTTAAATATTCATTCTAATTTTATGATATCCTGAACAAAGATAGAGCTTAGTGAAGTTAACTACTCCATGTAATTCATCCAGCAATTCATGAATGAAGGGAATGGGAAACTTATATTTAATAGTGATCTTGTTGATCTCCCTGAATTTTGAAAACATATGCCATGATCCATCCTTCTTGTGAACCAATACTACTGGAGTAGAAAAATAAATTTGGCTAGGTTGAATTATATCATCCTCTCTCATTTTTGTAGCCATACGTTCAATTTCCCTCTTTTGTGCATAGATATATCAGTAAGAATTGATGTTTGGAGGAACACATCTTGGAATCAAGTGAATACCATGATCATAATCACGAATAGTTGGAGGCCTTTGGGATTCTCAAATACCTTGGAATTATTGTTCAAGACATTTTGGAGATTTGGAAAAATGGACAGTTTCGATGTTTGAACCTCTAGTGAGCATAATTGTGCAATTACGTCACGTTCTTCCTTCTTCAAAATATTTTCCATGCCAATAGATATATTCATTTTCCTTTTTTTAACCATGATACCCATTAATTCATTTTCCTTTCCTTTTGAGAACATTCTCAAGAAAATGTCTTGAAAATTAAAATTTATCGTCCCCAAAGACTATAACCATTGGACTCCTAGTATAACATCAAACCACCCATTGAAATGGAAAGGATTGTGTTTTCTAATACATATTTCCCCATATTTATCTTGATATTATGGAACTTTCTAGAGAAATTTATAATTCCTCCATTTCCAACGACCACTTGATACTTTAATGTTGGATATAGAAACAATTCAGTTCCTTGGCTATCTTACAATGAATAAAATTATTAGTATTATCGAGATCAATTAGCACTATTACATTTTTATTCTTGATATACACTTCTATCTCGAGAGTTTGGGTGGTAATTCCCACCAATGCATTACAAGATATGGTCTGATTCATTTCTTCTCTAGGGTTTGCTCTTGGTGTATACTCTCTTATTTTGATGTTTCTTGTTGCTTTTTCTCCTCCTCTTCATAATTTATATAAAACAATTTCTTCTCATCATACTTATGACCATTAATGTATTTTCCATCACAACCATAACAAAGTCCTTTTTCTCCTTTTCCTCCATTTTTTTTGGTGTCAACTTTGTACGCTGTGGGAGGCTAAGAGCAACAACACTTCCATCTTTATAGTTGTGAGTGGAAGACTTCTTTGTTGCCATAATTTTTCTTTCAAGTTTTATTGCCACCTAAAATGCCTTATACAATTAATTAGGCTTCCACACGCGAGCCTCATGTTGGATGTTATCCTTTAAAGTCCCTATGAAGACATCAATCCTATGCTCCTCTTAATATCAGTTACCTTGAGACTCAATTTTTGGAAGTCCTCAATGTGCTTCACCATGGAATGAAGTTAAATTTTAGGGGCTAATATTCACATATGGGATAATTTATCATGTCTTTTGTAAAAAAAATATTTTCCATTTCCCATTTTTTCCAAATACTAATTCGCCCAAATTTTATAAGAAACAAATATTTTACGTTAAAAATCTCCAAAATTTTATAAAGACTATATAAAACCATTAGATGTTTGAATATTTTTACTAAAATATCACCAACCATTTTATAGTTTGCATATTATGGATTAGTAATATTTTCCAAGGTTTATAATATTTAAGATAAATTTACATCCTTAAAATCTTTCCTCCATTGAACCCTTTTGTTTGAGATTTATTAATTTCATAAAGAAGGTGGCGTTCTTTGTATCCTCATAAAGTGTTGTCATTTCCTCCATAAATATTGACTAAGTGAAAAGTTGTTTATGAGGAAAAACTCATGGATATCATACAGAATTATTGGGCTATAAATATAAAGATGGAATGTGTACCTTTTGTGTGTGTTACACATCATGTAGATCAAAATATTACTCCATCTGTAGTATCCATGTTGTCGTATCCTTGGCATCAAATTTCCTCAGATAGATATTTGGAATGTTGTTAGTCTTCAACCGAAAGTTAGAGTCTCAAAAATCATGATTAACATTAATTTTTTATCATCATGAGTTTCACGGAATACCTTGTTGCCATTAGGAAGAATTTCTTGTAGAAATTTCGTCAAACCTTCATCCAAGCCTTTCATATATTCTTTCAAACCATCCTTCAAACCTTCCATATCTACTTTTAAACCATCCTTCAAGTGTTCCATATATAATTTTATCTTTTATTCTAAGCTATCCATTATAACATTGATCATTGCCTCCAATTCATTTTTAGTTACTTTTTGAGATAGCAAAATTGGTTGCACTTTCTCTCACAATTTTGATATATCCTGTTGCATTTCATCCTCCTCTTCATGTGTCATACTAGATCGTTCTAGTTTCATACTGGGAGTATCCATTTTTTTTTCAATGCGTATTGGAACTAAATAATGATATATATACTTTATTATTCCCTTTGAATTATTTCAGACTAATTTTTGAAACAAAATTTATGTAATTGTTTTAAAAAATACAGACATTTTTCCTGCTTGTATGAGATTAATCTTGAAGCAATGGTACATCTATAATTTCAGCCTCCCAATGTCTCAAATAATGTGTTTTGGTATCCCTTTGTTCTTCTCTCCAACTCCACAAGATTGACCAAGATTGGATTCCTTGAGATAAATTTATTCCAAATCTCGCATGAAGACCTAATTATGGTATGTTTCAGTATAGTGATGGCTCTAAAATTGATATACATGAAACTAAATTCTATGCAATTTCAGTCACTTTTTACAATATTTGAATCTGATGTTTGAATTGAAATTTATGGAGGTTTTCCCTAGGTCACCAATTTGAGAGTCGATTCTAGAGCATGCCAAAACCCTAACTTCTTTGGACGATATCTTAGAAAATGGAGTGAACCAAGATATGAAATTTTTACACAAAGTTCACCAAGATTTCAGCTCAACATAATAGAAATTTCAGATTCTGAGGACTCGTAGAAAAAACATTATAACAAAAATTCCAAGATGACCTACTGAAGTAGTGAAACCCTAGAATCCAAAGTTCACATACCAAATGTTATGTAGCCAAATGAAAAAATAGAAGAAAATATAGATAAAAGCCTTGAAAATTAGCATCTTCGAGGGTTAAACCTATTTTTTATCACAACAAATTAATAATTATTAGATGATACAAATGAAAATATGTCCTTGTTATATATAGGATTCTAAGGGGTCACAATATAATTATAGTGTACATAACAATAATTATGCGAGGACAAAATAATAAAAATAGTGGTCATATATGGGTCACAACTATAACAATATGGGGGATACATCGGTACACCAATAACAACAAGGGGGATAAACTAGTATTATAGGGTCCTAACAGATTGAGAGAATCAAGGGACATGGTTTATTACAAAGGAAATATTGTGTTGTGTATCAATCAAATAAAATAGGCTCTTAGTGAGTTTTTGATACCTTAAGGTTTAAATATGTATAAATCAACTATAAGAAAGGATAACACTTGATCAAAATGGAGTAGGAATAGGCATACAATTATCCATGATATAATGCTAAAGTAAATCAAGTGCATTCTTTTGTATATGGCCTCTAAAGATTAAAGAAATGTCTTCAAACCAATAAATTAGTGCACAATTTCAAGATATTTCATATCAAACTTCCTCACCAATTCCTCATTAACACTTTGAACCATGGATGAATAATTCACTAATGATCAAAATATTCATGTACATAACTAGAATAATAATTTTTTTTCTCTCCCTCTTAATGTAAACTATAGGATTGTAACTAAAAATCATTGAATCATGAAGTAATTATAAATCTACCCATATTATTATACTAGGATTCAAGAGCTTTTTTGTTACCATAAAATGAATGTTGCTGTCTACAAACAAAAGAAAAATCCTATAAAAACTAAATGGTTACTATATATAGATTTCCTTATGTACATGACCATGAGGAAAGGATCTCTTGGCATCCATCTTCTATATTAACCAATAAGGGAGGATCTAAGATAAAACATACGCTTTATATAATTCATATTTTTAATAGGGTAATAGGTCTCAAAATAATCAATGGATTTAACCTATGAAAATTCTTTGGCTACAATACTTGTCTTATGTTTGTCAACATAACCATTTGTTCTGGTGGTTTATTTAACCTCATTTACACTGAACTGATTTTTTTCGCTTAGCAAGAAGAATGAGATCCCATGTGTGATTATTCATCAAGGAAGAGTATGCCTCTTTCATGTTGGATCCCATTTAGGTATCCCAAGTACAATATAAAGAGGTTGTGGATGATATGAAATGGCATGACTCAAAAGGAAGACACTAATGATTTATGATCAATTATGAGGAGGAACACAAGCAAACCAACTAAATATAGCTCAATCATAACCATATATGTTAGGCCTCTTTGAATTATCAAATGTCATCCTTGAAGGATGTTTATGATTAAGTGGTTCTCATTTAGGATACTCATGTTTTTTTCATGTTAAAGGAAAATTTTGATCTTCTTCGCCATCTTCCTATTCTAAAAAGGAATTTTTTTAACATGATTGACACCTTTATCAACATTATAATTTGGAGGAGAAGGTTAAACTGTGTTGTTCGAGTTGTATTTTAAATATATATCCCTTTGAGAAAATAAATAAGATGAAATAACCTATATTCCTTTAGATCGTCATATTATCAAACAAGTATGAGTGGTTGGTTCTTTCTTCTCCATAGAATTGCCTCTTTAATATGGAATGAAGGGCCATATTAGATTGTCAAATACTCTAAACATAGAGATATGAGGCTTCACATGGTTCCAAGCTTCCTCTAGGGCCAGATGCAATACTACCTCATGACACATTCAATTCTAGATGTAAATAGCACAATTTATTGCTTCAACATACAAAGAATGTGTGGAGTTATTGGAGTTAATCATACATTTATCCATCACTTTCCATTTCTATTCCTTTCTTTTAGAAACATGATTTTGGTTTGGGGTGTATGGAATGGATTATTGGCGTTAAAATCCATATTTGATATTCTCTATAAAAATCATTGAATACTCGATTGCCATAGTCTCATCAACTATATATGTGTAGTTTCTTCCTAGAAACAGAGGATTTCTTATCAATGGAATTTGAAGGTATTAAATTTTGTAAGAAACATACTCTTGTACTTAAAACTAGTACAAAAAAGAGGGACATGAAAATTCATCAATGAAAATGAGTGCATCATTAGTACGAAATGACTAATTAGTTACTAAAAAACAACTAAAATTTTCATATAAATGACCATTTTTCTATCATTGACCAATAGTAGCTAATTTATAGTATCTTATAACGCGACAAAGATTTAGTCATTTTTAGCTTAGTCATTAATTGGCTTCCTCAATTTTACTATATAGTGGTTTATTTAGTCATTAATTTGGTCATTAATTTTTCATTGGTTTAGTCATTAGTTGTCACACTTAATGACAAAATATGAAACAAAATATAGTACTATATGAATCCTCGAGGAAACCATTTAACAGCTAAACAAATATGACCAAAATTTTGGTCGTGTTATAAGATACTGTAAATTAGCTACTAATAGTCATATATATGGAAATTTTAGTCATCATTTGAAATAAATTAATGACCAAAGAAATAGGACTAAATTTTAGTCATCTCATAAGATATTGTAAATTAACTACTAATAGTGTTATATATGCAAAATTTAGTCATCATTTAAAAAATTATCATTTGTAGTCATTTATCTTTTTTTGGTATTCTCATATTCATTATATAAATGACTGATTTAATAGTTTCTATTCATTTCATTTAATTTCATTCATAATCATTATAAATGACTAATTTAGTCATATATTCATTTTATTCGTGTTCATCATTAATTAATATAAACTACTAATTTAGTAGTTTTAGATTGATTTTATGTGTTCATTATTAATCAACATAAATTAATTAATATGATTTTGTGACTAAATTTTAAAAAAATGCCATATAATATTCATGTTTATCTAATATGATAACGCAAAGTTACATATGTTGATTACAAGACCAAATAATATCAAGTGCAAATAAAAATAATTTCAACCATATAAGTTTTATTATATAAACATATCAAGTATTTCAATATGATTTTCCAACATAATGTCGGTTGGACTACAATTTATATATAAAATATTGCCTCATCATTTCAAAACATTATCCATGTGCTTCCAAAGGATTGCAAGTGAATTCACCGACTCTGAAGGCTTGCCCATCAGTCTCTATGAGTGTGTCTTATGAAAGATATTGGCTCTAAGGTTATCACTAGACAAATTTTCTTCTCTCTCTCATTTTTCATTTGTCACTCCAGTGTTTTTTTTCTCCACTTTCTTCAATTGTTGCTTATTACCATGAATATTCAGTTTCTCTCTTGAAAATGAAAGAAGATACAATGAAGAGTATAAGGTATGAAGGACGATGAATACTTGAATATAAAATAAAGTAGACTATAAAAAATTTATATGACATATACCTCAACATTCGATAATGGCCACTATGCATCTAGATAACCTATCTAAACAAAGAAAATAAAACATCACCATAGAAAATAACACCTTAGGAACCTAGTATTAAACCTTCAACAAAACCTTAGGCACAATCATACCATCCAAGTTACATGTTAAAATTATAAGGAAATAGATAACTTGTGAAAACAAATGGGAAAAAAAAGACCAATGTAAAAAATACCCTTATTACTTGTTTTAAAAGAGTCATGTTCCTTAAATCCGGATATTCTTTTGCCCACAATAAAAGTTTCTGGCCATTATGACTTATGCGTTGAGGATCATGATATTGATCCAACATCGCATTGGATTGTGGAGACAAAATGATTCAACTTTCCAAGATGAGTACCTCATTTGGTTGAATGAAGGCACAAGCTCTGAGTAGTCTCAAAATCTTATGGAACCATAACACTAAGGTCTAAGAAAATATATCACCACTTGTCACTGAAACAAAAATTTTGATCTCGTAATGGCCTCTGGGAGTAAATTCCATTGGACAGATATCACACTGTAAGAGATGATTGCATAATACAATGAGAAGTGTGCATATATTGTCATAATGCCCCCCACAGTTAGACCGTATAGTTGTGTCCTATAATATTAATCCTATTATACTATTTAATTAAAAATTATGACTATCATATAATTATTATTTTGAATCATTAGTCTGAAATTGCGTTTTTAGTATTTCTATATACATGAAAATATTCAGAAAAAAAAAAAAAAAAAAAATGTACTTTTTGTGACTAGCTAATTTTGAGTGAATCTAAATACACAAGAAATTATAGTGCCTCACTCTTCCTCTAGCATTACCCACTCATTGTACCAATTTCTCCCATGTCCTCTGCTGCTTTTGATGAATTTTGCTTTGATGATGTCCAATGCCAATGCAGTGGACATTATCCTCAATGTTTTTATGAGCCACATGGAAGCTACACAAGTAACAACCAAAATGTAGCCTCAAATATATTATTGGGGGCCAAGATTCTATAATTATATGACAAGCCGTGAAAAACTGCACATTAATAATCTTCCCTTTAATATTGATTAATAATTCCCTTACATGATCATGTAATACTAAAGTGTCAAGTAGGGACATTGAAGGTCAATCATCCATCAATATCACCTTTGAGAGTGCTTAGTAGTTAATACTTCCTTTTACACACACAGTACATCACCAACTTCTAGGATAGCAATATAAACACAACAAAAATGAAATTAAAAGAAATTCTACGAAGTCAAATTCGACTAATATTAAGTCAAGGAAATACCAATCCCTTCAAATTAGCAAGGAATTCCTAGGAACTAAAACATAAAATCCTTCCATTGCATCATTTTCATCTTTTCTTTAATTTCTTTAATTGAGAACATAACTTTTAGAAGAAGAAAAATTCATCGAAAAAGGTCTCAAAATCGTAGCAAATGCTCAAGTGATTGTGGTATCAATAAAACAGAAAGGCAATCGTTCGATATGCTTTTAACTTGTAGAATATATTGAGGAATATGAATATTTCTCATTTGTTTCTCCTAATCAAATTGTAATCTTTGGGTTCCAATCAAGTAATCAATTTCCCTCTAAGATAGTTAAGACATAACTTTGGAGAAGGACTTCCATAAGCATTGGGATAGTAGAAGTGGAATTAACTAGAAGGAAAATGAAGCACTTTAGTGGGTGCTCAAAAATATTTGAACGCAACTAAAATTATTTTATACTCGCTCCACATATTTTACAAGGGAAACCATTCAATTGCATCTCATATATTTTCCACCTTTCTGGAATATGTAATTCTTTTAGCAAGAATAGAGCATTCATAGATATTATCATGAAAGAGCACTCTTCATAATCCTAATAAGTTTAGCTCTAAGAAATAAACAATTTCATGTAGTGAATAAATCTTACATGATAGATTCTAGTGATTAAAATGACAACTTTATTCTTAATCTCATTGGAACAAAAATAAATTTAACCCTAACTAGTTGGGATCTAACAAGTCAAGAATTTCATTTAGGAAAGTAAACTTACATGGTAGATCCCATTTATTTGCAATGAAAAATTTATTCTTGATCTTATTACAACATAGATAAATTCAAGAACGCATACATATTTCCTTATCTGAGACAATCTTGGAACACATTCTAAGATTTCCTAAAAATATAATGAGACGATTTACCTGTAGGACATGAGAAAGCAATCTACATCTAGCACCCATCACTGGACAATAGTGTTATTTTGACACCATATGATGGCAATAGAATCATGTATAGAGAGTGTTATTGAGATACCTTGCGATACCTATTCAACACTACCTTCAAGCTTCAAATTCATCAATTGATTTACTTTAGAAGAAATTCTAGTGGGAGTTCCTTAAATACAACCCAACAAAAGCCATTTATGATAGTTTTTGTTTCCTTCTCTGGATCTGTCCCCCTCTAGAAATAGAATAACTTATATTCCGCAATTTTTGAGGTACTTGCTTCATGTTCAATAGGAGCTATTAGTTTCTTCACATGGAAAAGGTTGCAAATACTAGACGTATAATGGAAACAAGCATGCAATTCAAGATTTCTCCTAAAGTCTCTTGGGTGAATTATAAAATATCATCTACTTAAAACATGATATATAGTAATAACAAAAACCATCCTACTTAACGATTGAAAAGGGTGCAAATAGGAGATGTCTTAAACAATACCAACTATTTGATTGCATAATCACACTCAAATAGACAAATCTTTAAAATGTCATGAAAAAAATGGAGTTAGAATATTATAGTTATATCAAGGTAGATATAGTTATGTAAAATGTAACTTCTATCTAAAACATGTAAGTGTTGTTAGGGTCGGCCTGGTCAAGTCCTCCGTTAGGGATAAAAACTATTTATGCATTTCATGATTAGGTGTCCCGCTCCTCTCTTCCAATTGCATTTCGCTAGGGACATGCCATGACCTGACAGAGAAAGTCATACTAGTCAGTTTCCCTCATGTCTGGCCCATGTTGGTTCAGGTCTTTGTCCAAAATCAATGAAATTCATGATAGTCAAGGTCTGGTCCTATTTCAGGATAGAGTTATTTTTCGGTTTGAGTCTAGAAATTCATCAGATTGGTCTTTGAAAAAACATGTCCAGAAACAAGCCATGAAAGCTAGAGGGAGACCTTATACGCCTGCAGTGCAGAAAGCTTCATCATCACCACAAGAGACATCGACTCTTCTTCAAAACTCTGTTTTGAAGAAAAGTCAAGCAAGGCCAACTATGACAAAATTTTCCAGAAATCGACAATTAACATTTTCAGATGCAGTCATGGATGTTAAAGCCAGAGGCCCAGTCACACAATCCCTGCAAAGGAATGATGAAACTTTCATCAAGAGGGCCACAATTTTGAAGAAAAAATGGAAAAAACAGAGTGTTGTAAAAGTCAATAAAGTGGTGCAAAACTCAACATTAGAAAGCGGTTTTTTTAAAGAGGAAAAAATCAAACCAATTTCTCTCAAGCCTATAAATACATATTGTGGCCCAAAGCAAAGCCATTGTGCCACTAGAGACTTAGAAAGACATTGCAAAAGGTGGGAGAGTGAGATTGGTGATCATTTGAGTGAGTTGGTATGTGATTTGGGAAGCGCGGTGCGCACAGGCAGGAGCGCGGTGCATCCACCACGCGCGACGCATACACAGCTAGCCCGCCGTTGAACGAATACAAAAGCGTGGTGCATATAAGGCGCGTGGCGCACTGGGAAGAGCATGTGGCGCACACAGTCCAACAGCTCAAAAATGAGGCAAAACCGCTTCAATTCTTTGTGAAAGCTATCAAATCACGACGTAAGCCTTTGACACCTCTCCTCCAATCAGCTTGGTCAATGTTTAGCTGTTTCTAAGATGTCAACTGAGATCCAAAACATATTGGCCATCCATGTCAATCATCCTCAAAGCAAAAGTGATAATGGGGGTTTGTAAATTTGAAGAATCCACCAAGGTTTTGTTTCCCGTCTCCTCTTCCTCTCACTCCTCATTGTCTGCACTTCCATATCCCCCCACATCTACTAAGAAAACCCCTTAGAAACCTCCACTAAGACCCACCCCCATTTTCCAAGAAAATTGTGTCATTTGACTGCACGGAGCGCACACAAAATGTGGCGTGGCGCAATGGGAGCACGACCACAATGTTAACTTCACGCTGGTGCGGTGCATACCCGGTGCGTGGCGTACTAGGTAAAGCGTGCGGCGCACTGGGAAAAGCACGCGGCACACAGGCGTGTGAGCCTAAAAAGGCACCAAACCTCTTAATTTTTTGTAAATTTGGCTCCCAACATTGCAAAATTGCCCATAAATCATCTCAACATTGATCCTTAAATTCAAGGAAAATATATCTTGGTGGCCATGATATCAAAGAAAAACTTCTATCAAGCAAACAAAAAATGACACAAAGAATGGCAAATAGCTAGGGTTTTTCTTCAGTAACCTAATTATCAATTATGCTCCTACCCTAACTCTATCAGCTAATTCCTTGGGAGCATTTTCCCCTAATGGTTACCCTAGCTACAGTACAATCCTATCCCTTTGTCCCCTTACTCATATAGCTCAAGAGTGCCTTAACCCTACCCCACCAAAACCACAACCCAAACACTCCCAAATCCCTGATAAATTTCCCCCCTAAACCCCTATCCCTATTTCATCATTCCCCTCCTGATACTCTGTATTTTATTGTACCCTTGGTGGCAGATTTGCAGAGCATCTATCAAATCAGTGGATTGAGAGGGGAGCAAAGAAATTCTTGGTACAAACAGCAGTAATGGCATCGGAAATTTCATCAGATTATGAGGGGGAAACCCACGGTGATACAACTTCAGGAGAACAGGCTCCCCGAAGACCTAGGAGTGGCAGACATGTCAGGGATGAACCAAACAGCCTCATGGAGTTGTAGGCATGCCCTCTCACTATGTCTTGTTTCCAACACTTGGCATGTTTTGAATTTTGTGAGAGGGTGGAAAATGTCAGAATTCATCATGAGTTGGCCTGCCTCTTTGCACTTCACCTACATGGAGGATAGTCTATCTTGGCAGGGGTCACTTTCGCATTGACACCCGAAACCATATCAGTGGCAACAGGCATACTGAACGTTGGAGAATAGTGGCACAAGAAGATGAAGGTGGAGATGGAACTTTATGAGTCTTACATCAAGAACAGCAGCTTGAGCCAGCTCACTAGAGTTCTTCCATTCAGATTTTTGAGAGATGAGTATGCACCACTCATGAGATTGATCATGAAATACTTCACTTGTGAGGGGAGGTTTTCTCGCCTTTATGCCTATCACATCAGATTACTCATGCACTTCACCAGGGTTCATATGATGAACCTCCCATTCTTCATTTACAGGAACATAGAGAGGATGAGAAAATTCATGCAGCACAAGACCCCTCAGCAGTAGCTCAATAGCATATATCACTTTGCTCTTATCCAGATTTTGGTGGCTCATCAGTTGAGATTACAAGGCATTTCTTGGAAGGACTTCATCTCCCGTGACTTCTTCAGCGCTCCACAGGTAGTATCAGAGGCAAAACATGAGATATGGGGTACTTCTCATCATCATGAGCATCATGAGACCACTATGGTTCCATTTTCCATCACATATAAGAGAGGCTATCTGAAAGGCACCAGGCCTTTGTTTGCAGCAACGAAGTGATTGTTATCTCCACCTAGGGTGGAAGGGGCCTCCCTTCCGGCATCGATGGCACAGGGACAGGATAAAGGTAAGGAGCCAATGCATGAGGAGGGGCCTTCAGGTGAGCCATCAGGTGCTCAAGGGATCGGTGTCATCCTCATCCCGGATGAAGAGACACAGGCAGAAAATGCCAAACTTAGGATGATTATTCAGGAGCAGGACACATAAATCAAAGACTTAATACTCAATTTCGAGAGGTCTATATGGGTCATCAAATATCTGGAGCAGAGGAACAAACAACTAGAAGACCAGCATGTGATCATGGAGCTGCAGAACATCCATGAGGATCGCCTAACTACCTAGCAGAGGAGGATTGAATTCACTTCATTAGAGCAACAAGTTATGGATGATCGTGAGTCTATTCTTGAGAGAGTCAACATGCACCTGGACAAAATGTTGAACAAGGCCGACAAAGACAACACACTGCTGAGACACATGGCTCGTCATTACAGGGCACGAAACTTGAGTTTGAGAGCCCGAACAAGGAGTTTGAAAGCAAAACTAAGGAAATCCACAAAAACTGTAAAAAGGGAAAAACAGAAAGATAGGATGACAATCTTGGCTGAGTCCTCCTTGATTCAGCAAAGCACCCCATAGAGAACTTCCAGCCCAAATCTCAAAAAATTTCGGCAAATTTTGGTGACATGGAAAATTTTGGGCGAAAAACAGGGATTTTCTCCCTGTGTGCGCGACGCTAAAATTCTAGCACTCCAATCGAGAAAAGGTTTGCATTTCTGGATTCAATATCAAAAAATACATCTAATGGTGTCTAGGCTAGAAATTTTGATAAGTTTTGGGTCTCCTAAAGGTCAAAAAACACCAAAAAATGGCCTTTCTGCCACTTTTTGGATACACAGAAAGTAGTCTTGGGAGGATGAGGATTTAGAGGGGTAAAGGAGCTTCAAATTAAAAAATTCTAGTGGGGTTAGAAGGTAGTTAGGGCAAGCTTTCCAACGAGCCCACTTGGGCACATTTTGGACACCTGGAAGTGCCCCAAAACAGGCCCCAAAGCAACGTGATGCACAGAGAAAATGGCATGGCGCACAGAGGAAAAATTGCCAATTTGCTTCCGTTTCGCAAAATTTCGGTTCGCGACTTCTCCAAGTGGGCCCACTCATCTACGCTTTGGTTTTTTGGCACCAAAGGTAGAATTTAAAATGTTTTTTCTCCAGATTGGCTTCTATCCAAGTGGCGAAGGAAGGAAAACGGTCACCCCAAAGCCAAATGTCATATTTGCAGCGCTGCACTTGTAGCTGATGGTTGGCTCTCCATCTCCATTTCAAGATGATTTAAGTAACTTCCCAACCCCTGGGCGTTCTATCTCTTCCTCACACATTGTATATATTGTATGCAAGTTATTTGCAAAAGGTTGCTTGGCTTGTAACTTCTGGGAGACTGTGGGAAAGAAACTGTGTTTCTAAATTGTATATTTTTACAGAGAATTAATGAAAGGCAACGACTCTATTTCATGAGATTCCTGTGGTTGTGAGTATAGCAAGTGTTTCTCTTATGTTTCATATGTATCTTGTTATGTTTTGTATTCCATTTCACATTCATTTCTGGTGAAATTTTTCGAGTGAGATCAGGTAGAATTCAATTTTATTGCTCTACCTATGGGAAAATTTCATGTGCACTGTTTCATTCTTCTATTGAAAAGGATTCATGTTGTCCATGCCCTTTTCACCTTCTTAATTGATCTCTCCATCTCCTTGTTATGTTCCATAGTTTCATTTCGTATTCATTTCTGGTGAGATTTTTTGAGTGAGATCAGGTAAAATTCAATTCTATTGCTGTACCTGTGGGAAAATTTCATATACAGTGTTCACTCTTCTGTTTGAAAAGGATTCATGTCGCCCATGCCCTTTTGAACTTCTTAATCAATCTTTTCATTCTGCCATATTTCAAAACTAAATTGCTATGCTTTCAGCCTACCTTGCCTCATGAAATAATCTGTACCTTCATGTTAAATTCTCTGTTCATTGAAGTCGAATGGTCCCATAACATCCCAGAAACATAGTCATTCACAAAATCATTCATTATTTTCATTTCCACTTACTAGCCTAAGATAAATAGTTCGTTTGAAAGTCATCTTAGTCCTTCTCGTTCATCTATTCACTGAGTGTGGTTTGTGGTTATCCTGAATTTTGCCTTCCTTCAGCATGAGGCGGATTTAGGTGCTAACATAGTGGCGAATCCACTGGGGACGACTAAGTTTGAAATCCCGGATGATGAGCTTAGGATTGGAAAGGCTAAGCAAGTTGGTTGTGTCTTGTGATTTTTCTCAATAGCACGCTGGCTTTGAGACAATATACCAGAGCCAATTCAGACCCGGATCCTGCCCATATCTTTGAAAACCCCAATTTGATCCCCAGGAAACTTCGTCAAGAGAGCACCATAACTCCCGTGATCAAATCGTATTTATGTCCCGATATTTTCGAGTATCTTGAAGAGCTTGTGTTCGACGATCGGTTCGAGATATCATTGTTTGAGTCTAAATCTGAAAGGGTTGTTGATTATACTATCCCTAATCCATAATTTCTTGTAGACCTCGAAATAAAGAGAGCTAATACATTAATTGATAATTACATTGCGACACCACTCCAAAATCCAATTGCAAGCCCCTTGCAAACTGTGCACACTCCTGCAACACCTACAATGCGAAATCCACCAAAAATGATGGCTGCATGTTTTGTACCCCTTGTTCTACCCCAAGTTCTAGATGATATGCTTGCTGATTACCAAAGAAAAATCCCATTCTTTGATGGCTCTCCTAGTGGCATTACTGCGCAGCAACACATGGTACGAATGACAGACTTCTGTGAACTTTATGATATCACTATGGAGAGCATGTTAATGAGGCTCTCTGTACAAACATTTTTAGGTGAGGTGAAGAAATGGTTTAGAGGTTTACCGGCTACACGTATCGCCACCTTGGCAGATCTACATAGAACATTCTTGAACTGCTGGGAAGTGAAAAAGAACCCTCTTCAAATTCTGTCCGAATACGAGCAAATCAAGAGAAACACTGGTGAGTCAGTCCAAGATTATTGCATGAGATTCAATAAAGTGTATAATGAAATTCAAGATGATCTAAGGCTTCCCATGTGACTAGCCACAGTGAAATTCCTGGATCGTTTTGATGCTAATATGGCTTATCAATTGAGAGAAAGGGAACCGGCCACAATGGAAGACATGCAGAGAATTGTGGTCAGCGTTGAGGCGAACATGTTGTCCAAAAGAGCTAGAGCGAAATTAGAGAAGAATACCATTGTGAAAGAAGAATCTTCTGCAATAGATCAACTGCTCGAAAAGGTAGAACAAATGTTTGAAAGGGTAAAACTTGAAAAGCCAAAATCACAAGTGAGGAATCCTAACTTTGGTGGTCAGCGGCAGCCATAGTATAGGATAAGACAAAGACATCAACGAACTCAAGAGCAGACTGCATAACAGCCGATACAAACACCTTTGCAGCAAAATTTTGTTCATGGACTAGAGTTAGACGAGGATGGGAATGTAATAGGTGAAGAAAACCATCTCTTTATTCCAGATGAGTTACCTACTTACATTACCGAAGAAGAATAATGTGTAGTGAATTTAGCTGCACAACAAGAAACTGATTTTACTCTAGCTAGTGACAATGTGTTGGAAGAAGAATCAGAAGAATATCAAAGGGGGTATATGAATGCTCTGTCTGCACAACCACAACGATATTCACTTAGAAACAGAGACGTGCCGGCCTTACTAGTTTAGAAAAAGAGGGAGGGTGAAATAACAAGAATGATTTATCAGCTACACAAAGAAAAGGAAAGGAGGCAGTTGGTCTTGAGAGCCACAGTATAGGATAAGACAAAGACATCAACAAACTCAAGAGTAGACTGCATAACAGCCGATACAAACACCTTTGTAGCAGAATTTTGTTCATGGACTAGAGTTAGACGAGGATGGGAATGTAATAGGTGAAGAAAACCATCTCTTTATTCCAAATGAGCTACCTACTTACATTACCGAAGAAGAATAATGTGTAGTGAATTCAGCTGCACAACAAGACACTGATTTTACTCTAGCTAGTGACAATGTGTTGGAAGAAGAATCAGAAGAATATCAAAGGGGGTATATGAATGCTCTGTCTGCACAACAACAACGATATTCACTTAGAAACAGAGACGTGCCGGCCTTACTAATTTAGAAAAAGAGGGAGGGTGAAAAAACAAGAATGATTTATCAGCTACACAAAGAAAAGGAAAGGAGGTGGTTGGTCTTGAGAGCAGCAAATCAAAACCTGTCGAACAATCACATCAACCTGGCACCTCAAAGGAAGAGGAAAGGAAGGAGATCCCAGTCAAGGAGGTAGAAAAAGCTTCCACTTTTAGCCTAGAGAACGAGATTTATAAGTTAATGATATCCATCCCCTTGACTGAAGTAATGAAGAACAACAGTTACAAAGGACATATTTCTAAAATTTTGAATTGGGACCCAATGTCCGACATGGTAAATGTAGAAGAGGATCAGCCGGAAATGATTTTTGGACCAGCATCAAATGGTGAGTCTCTTGACAATGAGGTGCCCCCTTTCTACATCAGTTTGAGTTTGCATGATTTCATTTTACATAATGCCATGTTCGATTCCGGAGCTTCTCACAATCTCATGCCCAAGGCTATCATGGATAAGCTTGGTCGGGATATCACTCGACAATATCATGATCTCTATTCAATTGATTCTAGTAGAGTTAGATGTATAGGTCTCATCAAAGACTTCGTTGTGAGTTTGGATCAGCTTCCTATGAAAGATGTCCTGATGGATGTGGTGGTAGCAAACATTCCTCCAAGGTTTGGCATGCTTCTTTCCAGGTCTTGGGTAGCAAAATTGAAAGTGAAACTACAACTGGATTTCTCCTATGCAACAATCCCAGTGTTTGGACAAATGAGGAATTTATATCAAGAACAAAAGATGAAATATATGATCACAAGCAAGGAGAAATCGATAAATCATCCCATTAACTATGTACATACAGATTTAGAGTCTTTTGTTTTGTTTTCAGATAGTTTAAATGAGATAGATAGTCAGATGGTAGAAGCAGATGACATTCCAGAGATAACAGAAAATTTTAGAGAGATTTTGAAAAAGGAAAGACAAGAAAAGCAACAAAATATTGGGCAGTGAACTGAAAACGATGGGCAGCTAGCAGGCAAAGAACAACAAACTACTTTTCAACACTTACAAGAGGAGGAAGAAGGATTATGGACCATGGATTTTGATGGAGCAGTAGGCAATGATGGAGTTGGTATTGGCATTTGGGTACGCAGTCCTTTCTCCGCCCCAAACAAAGTACCTAGCAGTGTGAGAGTTTGCTCCTACAAGCTGTCCTTCGAATGTTCCAATAATGAAGCTGAATATGAAGCTCTGATTGCTAGCTTGAAAATTCTTATAAAGCTGAATGCAAAGAGTATTTCAATATATGGCGACTCTGATTTGGTAATAAAACAGGTCAGAGGTGAATATCAAGAAAAACATCTTAGGATGCGGGCCGATCGAAATGCGGTTTTGGACATCTTGAAGCTATTTTCCGAATACACTTTGACATGTGTGCCAAGAATCCAAAATAGCATTGCTGATGCTCTTGGCAAGGCAGCGAGTAGCTTGAAGATCCCCATGAACTCTAGCAATAAATTTGAAATCCACGTCAAGCATCGTCCAACCATTCCAGAAAATCAGCGACATTGGAAAGTATTTCAAGATGATGAGGACATCAAAGATTTTCTGCTCAATGAAGGAAAGTTTGAAGAAACCTCAATCGATGAGGAAAATGATGAAGACAAAGGGAATGGTATAGATGAAGTGCAGATCAATCAAATGGATGTAATGCAGCTGAAGAATAACATCATTCCTAAAGGCCTGATACCTCTAGAAGAACTTTTTGATCAGTATGATGTAGCTCGAAAACCAACATTGCATCTGACAGAAAAGGGTGTAGAAGAGGTCAACATTGGTACAACTGCCAATCCAAAGTTGGTAAAATTGTCTAAAGCATTACCGCCAAAGATCAAAGACAAATATATCAGTTTGATGGCTTCATTTGCAGATGTATTTTCTTGGGATTATTCTGATTTAAAGATCTATGATACAAATATCATTCAGCATACGATACCTATCAAGCCCAACCAAAAACCATTTAGACAAAAGCTGAGGAGGATAAATCCAAAGTTGCTGCCATCCATCGAAAAAGAGGTAAATAGTTTGTTCAAATCAGGTATCATTGTGCCCATCAGATTTTCAGATTGGATATCTAACTTAGTGCCTGTACGTAAGTGAGATCTGCCTATGCATTGATTTCAGAAATCTAAATAAGGTCTCATTGAAGGACAACTATCTGCTGCCCAAGATGGACCATATACTTCAGCGAGTAGTGGGGTCATCTCGTATGTCGCTGCTTGATGGTTATTCCGGATATAACCAAATTTCAATACATGAAGATGATAGAGACAAGACAACATTCACCACTCCATGGGGAACCTTTCACTATGCCAAAATGCCATTTGGTTTAAAAAATGCAGGGGCCACATTTTAGCGGGAAATGGCCTTGGTGTTTTCAAATGAGAAGGATGTATTTTTGGTGGTGTACTTGGATGACTTGACAGTGTTTTCAAAATTTGATGAAGAACGCATGCATCACCTAAAAATTGTCTTTCAAAAATGCAGGAAATATGGTTTATCGCTGAATCCAAAGAAGAGCTTGTTCGCCATGGAGGAAGGCAAATTACTTGGGCACATCATTTCAAAAGATGCCATTTGTATAGACCCAGCATGTGTGCAAGCAATTTAGCAAATCGATCTGCCCAGTAACAAAAAGGAAATACAATCATTCAATGGTAAGATGATTTTTCTGCATCGTTTTGTACCCAATCTTGCAGAACACTTGAAAGAAATGACCAACATGCTTAAAAAGGAAAGCAAGGTGAAACAGACAGATGAGGTGGTAAAATCTTTCAACTTGATCAAATTGGCCCCTTCTTCAGCTCCAGTTCTAGTAAGCCCGGACTATAGTCAGGATTTCATAGTATTTTCTTTTGCTTCAAAGCATACTATGGCAGCAGTATTATTGCAGAAGAGAGAGGGTCATGAAAGACCCATTGCATTTTTCAGCAGAGCTATAAGAGACGCAACTTTAATGTATAACATCATTGAGAAGCAAGCCTTGGCCTTGGTTAAGTAATTGGAAGGTTTCCGGGTATATATCCTACATTCTCACATTCTGGCCTATGTTCCTAATACTGTTGTAGAAGATGTTTTGGTACAGATCGATCCAAAAGGGAGAAGAGGCAAGTGGATTGCAGCCTTGCTAGAATACGATGTGGAGATAAAGCCTACAAAGCTGATCAAAGGACAGGGGTTGGCGAAGCTAATGGCTGAATCAATTTTGCATGCATTGGACATAAATCTAATCGCTGCCCTGACCGATGATAATGAGGAAGGAACGTCAATTCATGTATCTGAAATGTTTACGTTGTCCCCATGGTATTCTGATATAATACATGTGCTGCAAAATCTATCACCACTGCCTGGCATGGCTAGAAACAAAGCCAGAACACTTAAATTGAAAGCTGCCAAGTTTTGTATTTCGAATTCTGCATTGTATTGGAAAGATCCCAGTGGCATTTTGTTAAACTGCCTGGTGGAAGAGGAGGAAAAGAAAGCCATGGAAGATTTCCACAGAGGAGAGTGTGGTGGTCATCTTTTTTGGAAATGAACAGCTAACAAAATTTTGAGAGCTGGGTACTACTGGCCTACTTTGTTTGTTGATGTGCATAAGATGGTAAAGCACTGTCATAAGTGTCAAATTTTCGAAGGAAAATAGAAATTACAGCCTTTTCCACTCAAGCCTATCGAAGTGAGCGCTCCTTTTCAACAGTGGGGATTAGATTTCATTGGGGAAATTCATCCTGCATCTTCCACACAACATAGATGGATCCTTACAGCCACATACTACTTCACAAAATGGATGGAGGCAGCCCCTACCAGACAAGCGATGGACACGGTAATCATTTCATTTCTCGAAAATAACATCTTGTCTCGCTTTGGTTGTCCAAACAAAATAATCACCAATAATGCAGTAGCATTTAAATAAAAAAGGATGGTAGAATTTTGTCCTAAGTATCACATAATTTTGGGTCATTCAGCCACCTATCATCTGCAAGGCAATGGGTTGGCGGAATCTTCAGATAAATCTTTGGTCAACATCATCAAGAAGTTGCTGGAAATAAATAAGAAGAGCTGGAACAAGAGGTTGGTTCATGCGCTTTGGGCAGATCAGATCACTCACAAAAAATCCATTGGTATATCAACATTTGAGCTTGTTTATGGAGTGGACACAGTATTTCCCACTTCTCTTGCTGCCTCAATGATCAACCTCCTTTAGGAGGCTGGCAGTGAGGAAGATCCCATGCAGAGAAGGCTGAATCAAATGATCCACTTACAACAAACAAGAGAAGAAGTTTTCAAGAACACATCCAAATTGCAGGAGAAAATCAAGAAAATTTATGATAGAAAGGAAAAGATGGATAGATTTTAGGTGGACGATGTAGTACTGAAATGGGATGCAAGAAACAAGGAGAAAGGCAAGCACGGAAAGTTTGAAAATTTGTGGAAAGGTCCTTTCAAGATCGCAGCATACAGGGGTCAGAATGCCTTTCTTCTAAAGGAAATAAGCAGAGAAGATTGTCTTGCAGGGCCGATCAATGGTCGACTGCTCAAACGGTATAACTATTGATCTATGAACGCTTCTTCCACTGTCATGGTAAATACCATTTTTTTCAGTTTGGTTTCAGTATGTACAGTTAGTTTTTGAGTTATTCCAATTGTCAAGTTTGAGCCAATTTCTTGGTCACTCCAGTTTTGTAAATAAGTCAGAGTCTTGTGCTGTTTATCAAAATGATGACTCCATAGCCCAATGGACCAAGAGGCACTATCTAGCTCCTCCAGAGATCTATTGTTCTTGGCACCTCCAAGGAGTTACCATCCCCCATTGGAGCTAATGTTAGGGTCGGCCTGGTCAAGTCCTCCGTCAGGGATCAAAACTCTTTATGCATTTCATGGTTAGCAGTGTTACCACAGGGTTCAAGCTCATTAAAAAATAAACCCACTACGACCAGTTTTAGCGCATAGTTCAAGCTCATTAAAAAATAAACATAAGCCATGAGTAAATGTTTCCCCCATAGTTTAATCTCATTAAAAAATGAACTGGTAAGTAACCATTGTGAATGTCTTATCGTCAGCTTTTGAGCCTTGGTCATTTTCTCATCATCACCTCCACTCTATTTTTAGCCGATCATTCACCTCCATATGATTGTTTACCCTTTTGAGGAACATCTACGAAGAGTGATTCTATTAGCCATCCTTGTGACACTGCCATGATTGGAACATTCCAAACCTTACCTAGAATAAGCTGCTACCCGAAATCGTCACTCTCTCCTCGAAAAACGAGTCCCCTTTAAGCTCTTTTCAACTGACTCGTAAAATATGAAAAGATTGTCGAGCAATTGGCCTCTCTGGCTTGTTAAAGTCATCGAAAGTGCTATCGCTCCTCTAAATTTTAATCTTTTTGGTCCTAAGGGATTATTACACAAAAAGATCGAGCGTTTGTCTTGTTCAGCTCGTTAAAACTATCGAAAATTCATCCCTTTCGTTTTATTTTACGCTTTTTCAGACTTAAGGGATTATATGATGAAAAAGAATCTTCAGAGTCTCCTTTCCATCCCTTTCAGATTCTCTAAAATTGAAAAAGACCAAGTTATCCCTATCGTTAAACTCGTTAAAACTGAATAGCGACAAACTTGTCCAAATGGACAAGAATGAGTTTCACTGTCGCTAGGCTCACTAAAATAGAGGGACAGGTTCACCCGAAGGGCATATTATAAAACAAGCATATGTTATCCTACTCAAGCTTGACAAAAATAAAGAGGTATTGGTCAGCAATGACTAGGAAAAATTGGGAAGAAAACTTGAAAAATCTTTATTGGTAGTAAGTCGCTCTTGAACATATGACTTTCCTTCCACATCCAAGTTGGGTTGGGTTGTTTCATTCACTTGTCATCACCATTGGTCCGTCACACCATCCATATTTGGGGTTAACGCTACCAATCCATTGTCATTGTCACCGATATGTTCAAGAGAATTCATTCAGACAATTCGCCTGTGTCTCACCCACTGCAATACATTCATGGTCCATTCTTTCATGACTGCCACCTTGAACTTTGTATCATCAGATCATTTTCACCTCCAAAGTCATTTCCTTCATTCCATGTCATAGATGTGGGATTCATTAAGGCCCTCCTATGGCGGGTCACCTCTTTTCGACATCCACTCATTATCCAAGAAGTTGACCTAGGGGAAACCCTTTCAGTACTTTGAAGCTTGCATGCCTCAATGGCAAGTTTCTCACTTTCGGCGACATGTTTATATTAATGGCCTTTGACCGATAGATTTTGCGTGGTATTCGACACTAAGTCCTTTTTAATACCACGTGAATTTTACTGTAGTACCTTGAGGGTCATTTTCATTATTGGTGATTCCTCTCACGCCTGTTAACAACTTACATCATTGGCTGGTAATTAGGCGATGTCGTTCCATGTTCGACTCCAAAGCATTTTTCACATGGATCAACTTGTACTTTGAGTGAAGATTGAACGAGTTTTGAAGACCTCGGATCTAGTTTCATCCATCCGGGCTACGATATATTTAGGAATATAAAGACATCAAATGTACATCATTGCCGAACAGATGATCATCCAAATCAAAGGAATGATGAGTCTGAATCATCAGTCTGCCACGCAGAAGATTATTTGTCCTATGTAGATGAAAATGAATTTATAAAGCTGAGAATGGGAATGCCCACCTCAGCTAGATCATGAAAAAATGTTGTCAAGATAATGTATTGTATTGTATCTTATTATAGGTCGCCTCCCAACTTGAAAAAACTTTGGATCCTCATGGTAAAGCATTTCAGCTGACATCAAAAATATTAATGACCTCATGCTTTAGGGGGCAACTCTTATAGACATTTTTGGGCACTTCAACGCCAATCATAAATGTCCATAAAATAAGGGATCCTAAGTCCCTAAAAGTATTGCTTCACTGCCTAAAGGAACAAGGTCAGCTGATTACATCATCTCCTAGAAGTTCTCGACTAAAAACTGCTCAGAAATGGTCAAAACTAGACCATACTAAAAACCCAGTGTAGAGCGTGCGATGCATATCACCGTCCCAGTGTACAAGGTGCGATGCATATCACCTTCCCAATGTACAAGGTGCAATGCATATCACCTTCCCAATGTACAAGGTGCAATGCATACTGAATGGCCCCTCTATAGGGTGCGATGGTCAAGAATGGACAAATGGCAGGGACAATTTGCGAGGTGAAAGATCATGGAATCTTCTAGAAGCTTCCCCTCTGACACTTGCCTCTCTGTTTTCGACCAGGGATGAGAAAGAGATCATCATTCTCCAAGTGGAATCAGGAACTATCAGAGAGAGGACACTAATGAAGACCCTAGAAGATGACTCACCCCCCTACAATCATCTATATATGGATCCCTCATCACAGAGATCTGGAGCCTGGAATTTTGCACCTTGTAGAGAAGTGTTGTTGGTTTTCTGGTGTAATTTCATAGTGTTAGGTGATCTAAGCTTTGCATGAGGTGAAGAAGGGATTTCTTGCTGGAGGATGATGCTGGGTCAGAACATATGGTTGTAATCTTCTTGCTACTCTTGATCTTGTTAAAGTTATTCAAGTTTTCCTCCATATTTTTGTATGTTTGCTTATATGTGCATTTGTATGGTTAACACATATATGGTCCCGTGTTATTTACGAATATAGATATTTGTTCTTTGATAGTAGTATGTTCTTGTGATTCCACAAGTGCTCTTTGATGCTAGGTAGATGAAGAATAAGCGGCAAAGATCTGTCAGGAAGGAGAGGAATCAAACAAGGGAACCAAGTGCAAGACTAAGGTTGGTCTCCTTTGTTCCACTCTTATCTATTCTCATAAAGGAAAGTGAAAGTAGACTTTACTTGTTTGTTTCTAAGATAGCTACCGGTCTTAGTGGGAATAGCAAATCCGAGTGGACACTATTCCCAATAACACCAACCTCAGGACAATGTGGGCCTCACATAACCATCAACTCGGGCTGAAGTTCCTCAACTGTCTGTGGGGATTCAACTTCGTTGACGCATGGATCTTTGTAGACTAGTGGCTTAGACGGATTAACAACAAGTGAATCAACATCATGATTGGATGATGAGGTGAGGAGATCATGATAGAGAAGATTAGAAAATTTAGGATTTTGGTTGGCATCCTCATCGTTTGATGAATCACATAGACGGGTAGATGAGGAGGAAGGGTGTTCACCGTCTGCGTTTTCAGAAAAAGAAGATGAAAGATAAAGTGGATTTCCAATGAATTATTTATCCTCTCCATTATTGAATGATGGACTAACATCCGATGAGTCCTGTGAGTGATCAACTATGGGTGCATATGTGGACGAAGACACACATGCAAAATCATGGATGGCAGGTTCACCAAGAGGTGAGGAAAGAACGGACAGGGCTCAGATGGAAGGGAGTCATCCTTCACTGAGTGTTGATGTTCAAGCTCCCACTAATACTCTTACTGAATGACAACACATGTTGGTTGTGCAACACCAACTTCGTTAATGGGTCCTTCCCTATTCACAACAAGTGAAGAGTCAAGAATGGATGAACACAAGACAACATCATCCAGAGGAATGCCTGAGTGTGAAGACGGAGGTTGAAGAAAAGAATGCATATGAGAAATCAAAGGAATCACAACCACATCTACGCAAAAATTGAGTGGAGAGATGTTGGGAGAGTGTGAAGGATGAACATGTGTGTGAGCATGATCCTCAACATCACTGGGCAGTGGTGGAGCTGTTGAATGAGAGGGAGGTGATAATCAGTTAAGATAGTTCTCACTCCCACATGAGATTGCATAGTTACATCAATGAATAATGTTGAATGAGGCTTGATAGAAAGCTTCCTCTTGGGATGGTCAGATTTGTTAACGCAATACTCAAATCGGTCCCAGAGATAAGAAAACTTTATCTGGCTCCTTGGAGCTTGAAACTGCAAGTCACAAAAGTGCTGCCAAAAATCATTAACGGATTCATAGATAGCCCTCCATTGTTGTAATAGTTTCTGGTGAAGATGGTCTAGATCAAAATGATAGAATGTGTCTTCAATAAGATAACATAAGTTCTTAATGAGTGCATGGTGTTAGCCAGTAGGCTGAGCACCGAACAAAATGGAGATTCGTGAAGTGTGCATGCATGCAACAAACCGGCCTGTTCATCAAAAAACTCATCTTCCTCATGAATCATGGAAGGAAATTTATGTAAATTCTAAATCCAGGCCACTTTGCCTTCACCATCATACGTGTGAGTGGACAAGAGATTGAAAATCTTCCCCGAGATGGAGACATCTTCATGATTCAAAAAACACCTCGGGAGAAGAAGAGTGCAAGACTCCATGAAAGATATGCAAAGGTTCAAAACTACTTGTTATTCAGGCCCTCCTCCTAGTGCTAGAAATGTTGACGGTGCTAGACCCAGCAACATATCAAGGGGATACCCCTAGTAAGAAGTCCCAATTAGACCTTAGACTGTTTAGTGTAGGAGTCCCAGCAGTGAGTCATAAGGTGATGCCTTGACTGCAATGTAGCACAGAGGCAAGTATGATAACTCTATCAACAATAAGGGTGTGACTAATGTAGTGAGTTAAGGAAGGTGTATGAGAGGTCCCAACACTTTTAAGGGGGAAGGAGGTGAAGGTGAGCACCAGGTTGAAAGGGATCAATAACAACTCAGTTAGGAACACACAACACAAAGGTCATGCACAGCTTCTCGCGGAGCAGTTCACTTGGTTGCTACAGTCACATCATATAATGTAAGATAACACATACAACACTCATGGATCAGTTCGAGATGAGTGTGATAGTTCTCATAACAAGGTTTAAGTGATAGGTCTATCTGATGTCTGGTAGAGTAGTTGACACAGATGGTGACAACATTAATATCATATGCAACACATTAACAACAAGATGCATATAATTTCATGTGAATCAATTCATACACATGTATGTAAATTAAACAACATATATCATTAAATAATTCAGAGCAATCGAACTACAATAACAACATATGCATAAAAATGTGTTGGATCTTATTGAGAAAATAAGTGTAAGTCACAATCATATAATACATCCATGTAAACCTGCTATCCCAAACATAGAACGTTATAGGCACGTCCATGTGCTACTCCAAAGAGATGTACAAGTGTTGGCTTAGTGGGGCTTGACCCACGTTTAGAAGTGATTTTACCAAGCAAATCCCCATAATACTGGCCCTTTCGGCAATAGTCCGTGGAGCGCAGATTGAGGTCTCACCTGAAGTAGTATGGGAGGGTGTTGGAGCCAGGTTTCCAACCCTAGGGATGCCTAATATGGGGCGAAAGGTACATGATTCAACCTTCATGCTTACTAGGTTATGAGCACTAACAAGCTCCTTACATTCTGTGGTACCACCTTCACTCAGGTCTAGCCATAGTACGACCAGTGTTAATTACCCAAGTCTCCCTTAATTACGTTCTATTCGCTAATTACTTAGCAAGTTCATATAGACTCTACTAGGTCTCTGCACACTCAATTACAGAGCCTCTCCCTACTACTACAACCCAATACACTTCAGATCCACTTCTATCTTCTAACCATGCCTTTGCATCTATCTATTCTCTACTTCCTTTCTAAAAAACTATCTTTACACTTAGAGCCTTTCTCTATTTATACAATCCCATGGTCCGCAGACCATGGGTAGGCTGAAACAACTTTACATTAATTTACATTATTTTAGGGCAGACAACCCTATGACTCATCCTACACTCTTGTGCTCCACGCCCACATTTCGCAGAGTCTTTACATCACCTTGAACAAAACATAGGCTTTAAGCCCCAAAAACTTACTCTTGGTGGATCCGCTACCCAACAGGCCCCCATCACAATCATCATGACTTGTCCCAAGTCACTCTACTGGTGCGGCAACCTTTGCACAAGGCCCCTCCGGCTATGCCTACGTTGTACAAAGGTCCACATCACTCTTTTCTACCATCGACTGAATCCACTCTTGTCCTTCTTCTGAATCATATGTGTCTGACTCATGTCTTTTCTTTAGTACTGATGTCTAGTGCTTGTGTTTATAGTCCCACACCCCTGTCCAGCTCCTTGGGTCACAAAGACTATGCTTCGATTGGTTAGTCAAATAGGTGGCCCACCTATGTAGGGCTTCAGGTGACTGCCATTTACCTTTCCTAGGAAGGGTTCTCCATTAAGTTTGACTAGTTGGACCGTGCCTCTGTCTATAACCTCTTTTACCACATATGGTCCCAACCAATGCGTTCTCAATTTTTCGGGAAATTTTTTGAACTTGCTATCATACAACACCACTATGTCATTTACTTTGAAGGTGCCCAACTTGATATGGCGGTCGTGTCAGACTCTCTCGCACTACATTTGTACTTGCTAGTGAAATCCTGTCAGAAACCGTTCTTCCTCGAGTTCTTCTAATTGTGTGTGTTTCTTCCAGAGCTTTGTGGTTCAACATCCTATGAGCGCTACTATTCATATCCATCGGCATGACTGCTTTCATACCATAGACCAACCAGAATGGAGGCTGTCCCATCAATTTCTTACATTTTGTCCTGTGTGCCCATAACGCAGTGGGTATGCGCATGTCCTAGTCATTTCGCTGCGTGTTACATATTTTGGTCAATGTAGTCTCCAATATTTTATTGAATGTTTCTACTGTTCCATTAGCCTATGGGTGCTATGGTGTACTTTTCTAGTGATAAACCTGGAACTTTTCCATGCACGTGCTGATTATTTCATTCAAGAAATGTGTATCGTGATCGCTCATTAAGATTTTCAGGTAGCCAAATTGTGTCAACACATTTTGGAACAAAACATTTGTAGTCGTGGTAGCCGTGCAATCCTTGACTGGTTGTGCTTCCACCCATTGTGTCAGGTACTCCATCGTAGTGATGATGTACTGCACATCTATCTTTCCCTGAGGTTTGATTAGGCCTACAAAGTCGATTGCTCATTTCTCAAATGGCTATAGTGTCATTTGGGGTTTTAACGGCATGCTCTCCCTTTGTGATGGTTTTCTCATCCTTTGACATATATCATATGCCTTATAGTGCACTTTTGAATCCTGGTGCAGGGTCGGCCACCATAACCATGCGTGAAGAATCTTTTGTGCAGTCATGTGTCATACATAGTGTCCTATTGCAGCACCCCCATGTGCTTCCATGAGGATCTGACCCCTTTCAAATTTAGGCATGTATCTTTGCAATATCTCATCATTTCCCATCTTGTAAAGGTGCCCTGCGATGATAGAAAAGTTCACCGCATGTACCACCAATTCCTTCTTTTGTTGGGTTGAGTACTCCTTCGATGTAGTCCCTATTTTCAGAAAATGGATTATATCCTTGAAGTGTCCATCCATGATGCGTACTTCAAAGAGTTGTGCATCAAGTAGTCCCTCCTCCAAATTTTTTGGTTCCTCACCCATCTCAATTCGTGACAAGGGATCTGGTCTTGCATTTAAACGTCCTGACTTGACTGTGACCTAAAAATCATATTCTTGAAACAATAGGAGCCATCTGCATATGCTCCCCCCCAACACAGGCTTGTTCACCAAATATTTCAACGTGGAATGGTCGGTATACATCCTGAAATGTCCTCCAAGTAAATAATGTCAGTGTTTCTAGAGTGCGTACACTATTGCCAACCTACCACATTTGGTGGTAGAGTAATTATTTTCTGCTTTGGACAATCTTTCACTTGCAAATGCGATCGGGTGGTCCACACTCTTCGCGCCCTCCTATGTGAGCACGGATCCCACTGTGATACACGATGCATCAACATGTACATGAAATTCCACGTCCCATTTCGGGAAGACCAAAATTGGCACGAAGGCTGGCTTCCCCTTTAGGACATCCGAAATCTTAATGCAATCATCATTATAGTAGTATGTCAAATATTTTTCAATAGCTTTTCCATCGGCACGATTACTTGGGCATAACTCTTGATAAAATTCCAATAGTAGCTAGTGTGCCCCAAACTAACGTGTAATTGTTACACACTGTGTGGTGCTTCCATATTTATAATAACAAAAAATCTTCGCAGAGTCCACCATCAGTCTTTTTTTGTAGACCACATGGCCTAGCAGGTTGCCAAAGGGAATAAGGAAGGTGCACTTTTTAAGGTTCAATGCAATCTGGCGTCGGCAGCAAGTATTCAACATCAACCATAAGCTTGCTACATGGTGCTTAACTAATCCAAAGACAATCCAATTTTCCTAATAGACCTCCAATAATTTGTGGATGTATTCTTTTTTGTAGACCACATGGCCTAGCAGGTTGCCAAAGGGAATAAGGAAGGTGCACTTTTTAAGGTTCAATGCAATCTGGCGTCGGCAGCAAGTATTCAACATCAACCATAAGCTTGCTACATGGTGCTTAACTAATCCAAAGACAATCCAATTTTCCTAATAGACCTCCAATAATTTGTGGATGTATTCTTTTAACACCGACACCACTATGTGCAAGAATATCGTTGGCGTGTTCTTTAGTCCAAAGGGCATAATGGTGTATTGAAAGTAGCCCCATTTTGTTGCGAAGGTTGTTTTTCTCCTATCTTTTGGCATGATCTTGATATGATGGTACCCTGAGAAGCCATCTATGAATGAGTAAGCTTCCTGACTACCAACATTCTCCAATACTTGATTTGAGAATGTGTCGGGAATGGATCATGAACACAGGTGTCATTAAGCTTCCTGAGGTCCACGCATATTCTTATTTTGCCCTTCTATTTTTGTTGTGTACTACCATAGGACGTACCCAATTGGATTCTTCCACTGGTTCAATAATTTTAGTTGCGAGCATTTTGTCTAATTTGTCGTGGACCTTTTCTTTATACTTGGGATTCAAGTGGTAAGGTCGTTGCTCAATTAGCTTCAGAGTGATCTTCATCATCCCTAATTCGCTAGTGATCCCCTTTAAGTCCGTGATTTTGGTCGAGAACAAGTCTTGATATTTGCAGAGTAACTCAACAACCTTATCTACTGTAGCATCATCCCAATAGTCCCTGAGCATCGCTTACTTCAACTCCCCTTCTATGCCAATGTTTTCCTGCTTTGTTTTGAGTCGTGCTGTGATGTCAAGATCCTCAATTGATGGTCCTCGAATCTTGTGACAACATTCGATTTCTGGAATATCAATATTTCAGGGCTCGTCATCATCCTCCTCCACCTGTACATTATAACACTCCAGTGTGCTACTTAACTATATCACCCATTCTGGCTGCAGCATTTCTAACGGATCCTGTGGTATTTTGAAGATGGCGACTTTTACTACTTGCAACGCATCGTCAACAGTATCTCACCATTGGTATTCAAATGTGAATATTAACAAAAATCCTTGACACAAGGCATCCCATTGGCCCGTACCATGTCAAAGTTCTGTCTCAGTATTCCATTTCATGGGTATTACATGCAGGGTATGGTAGAATAAATGTACCCATTCACGCTATGGTTATTCTCCATAGGCCTTGGCCCATTTGGTGAGGTGCGTGCATGGGTCATCTCGTCCATCGTATTTGTCTTGTAATCGTAGCTGCGGTTTCCCAAATCGTAGGCACATCATCATTCTACATCCATGCCAGTCCTCAAAACTTCCTTGATGTGTTCCCCACCATCGCGCAGGTGTTGCGCTTAGTGTCCACTTCAATGGATTAAATGACTGTTGCTTGGGTACTGCACTTTCAAACTTTATCAAAAATTTATCCACCACTGTCAATGCATCATATGTTGGGAGATCTCGGGCCTCTTTTGTTACGCAGCGCAGTGATCTAATCATCATGTTGCAATTTAGCGTTGTCACTTCGTGCAACTGATTCTGCCATCGCTTTGTTTCCTCGTAAGAATCTGAAGTGTAGGAGTTTTCACGCTCCCAAGGGATTCACCCATCTGTAGTTGGATTCACCCAATCCTGGTCTCATGTAGTTATCTTGTAAATACAATCTAGCTTGTCATTGCTTTGATCTTCGCGCATTGGTTTAGTGTAGCGCACTCTTTTGGCTGGGTCTAGTGGAACTACTACACGTAGTGACTTTTCCTCGAATATCATCTTCCACTTCGTCACGTTCATGACTTCGTTCATATCAATGGCCTAGCCTATTGCTAACAACGCGATATAGGGATTGTTTTCATCGATAATCTCTATCATTTCCATGTCCATCTGTGTGCTCATGCCTTCAATATCAATTGTCACCCTTTGCAACCTCCCCATGGGAAAAAACTTTTGTTGGTTTGCCATTCGTAATTGAATAGGGGACCATTGCAACGCGGGCCTACCCATGCATTCCCATGTTTACTTTGGTAACACATTTGTGTCTGACCCCAGGTGTAGGATTACTTGATCCATTTCATACTCACCCCTCTGTACGGTCAACCTCATTTCCCTCCCGATGCATAATGCATGTTTCCCCAGTTTTTAGACTATGCGTGGTTCTCCCAAACCCTCGCACCTGGTGATCAGCTCATGTAGCCCCTTAACTGCCTTGTTGTCACACCGTAGTTTCATGCATGTCTCCAGAAAAGTAGTAAGCATTGAAGGATCCATTATTGGCTTTGGTTGATCCTTACTACTTGAGGTGGAGGCCTCCGTGAAGCTCTTCTTAGCTTCCATAAACATCTCCTTTGTGCACTCTAAGTCAAACTCAGGTTCCTTTG
The DNA here is from genome assembly GCA_000404065.3 of Pinus taeda. Lineage (NCBI taxonomy): Eukaryota > Viridiplantae > Streptophyta > Pinopsida > Pinales > Pinaceae > Pinus > Pinus taeda. The sequence goes on along the minus strand of APFE031311147.1, from coordinate 56,918 downwards.
TAGGAGGCTTGCGAACCCATGTATCTTCCTCTAGTTGCTTCCCCTTATCCTCCCCTGTGTTCGTACTAATTCTCAGCATGATGTTCACATTTGGGTCTTCTTCCTAAGGTTCAGACCTCATCATTTGGATATTTTGAGTCAGAGAAGGCTGGAGTACTTGTTCTTTGTGCATCTGTGTGATCAACATAGGACAATCTATCAATTTATGATCAAACTGAGCACAGTACGAACAGGATATCCTCATCGGGTTGGTGCAATCACGAGCATAGTGCCCTGGTCCTCCACAATTGTAAAAAGTTAACTATCCGCAGCCCCTTCCTGGTCCAATTCCTCCTCGTCCTTGACCTCGCCCCTGAAATCCAGGGTGCGCCATCCCTGCAGCTAGGTCGAGGGCTCACATTTTTCTCTGCATCCTATAGGCTAGGATCTGATCCATCATTAGCTTGTAGCTATGAAAGGTGCACTCATCGTGGCCTAATGACCTGCAAAAATTACAAAAAAACTATTGGGCAGTTTGTGTATACTTCTGCAACAAATGACAATTGTTTGTCATGTGTTTTCCTCCTATCTAATAGAGCACGCACCATAATTCTAGTTTCACACTCAGCCCTACTTGTGCCTCTGGTCTCAATGACATTGGCGCACCTCCTACCAAGTAGTGTGCAAATATTGGAAAATGATCCTTAGCATGGCCCTGGCCTTTGCATTTTATGCACCATACCTCCTCGTGCACCTCTAGCCGTGGTGCCCTATCCTTCTTCAAACTTTGCATTTACAGGCATGGATTTTGTAGTTGTGCATGGATTTGTTGGACTCCCAACCCAGGGTCTTTTATTGGGGTCTCATGTAACCTCATCGCCATTTCCAATGCTTCGGCGTGGGTGGAAACTTTCTATTGTGACAACATCATCCTCAAGTGCGGTGTTAGGGATGCCACAAACCATTCATGACGTTGGGCATCTGTTAGCATCATATTGGCCTCATAGATCATACTCATCAGTCGATGATCTAGATCCCAGGGGGTCTCACCTAGAAGCATCACGATCTCTTTAAACCTGATGATTGATTGTGTCTCTGATTTCGACCGACTAAACTCTTTGTTCAACACATTTTGGATCTCTACTATCTCTGCGTTTGGGTGGTTGTTGGAGTGCTTGATATACCATGTCAATCCGCGATCTTGCAACGTGCTCACCAAATTAGCCTTCTTATTGTTTTCATCTGTGACACATTGCGCTTCCCATACTCCTCTTACCAAAAACCAAAATTGGTCCAGATCTTCATTCCCTACAACTCTGAATATTGGTAGTTTGATCACACATGCCATGATGAACTTTGGGGATGGTCGAGGTGGAGTGGGTGGACATGAAGGTGAGGGAGGTGAAGCGAGTGATGGTGTTGGTGGAGGTGGTAGTTTTGAAATGAATTGGCTTATCAAGCTAACCGCACTTCTCAGGAGACCCAAGCGAGCTCTTCCTTTCTCTATCGTGAAGGTGAAATTAAGGGGTTGTTTCCTAATTCCTTGCTACCTTTGTAGACCTTTCTTTGCCGCATTGTCCCAAACATTAATGTATTCTGATGACCCCCTTTTTACAGAATATAATCTTCATCCAAGTATTTAAAGACTTAATATACTTACCTCGCAACCCATTGAGGAAGCGTCATTTTACTTCATTGTAGCTCATGGTCATGTCTACCATGAAATCAGTGATAAATCCCCCTATTATCTGGTTGAGCCAATGGTCCACAGCTCACGTGATCTTATCTTCTGATGCCTCTAGCCTTCACACTAATTCTAGAGTCCACACTATTGGTTTGTTGAGCTTATACCTTCCCTTGCTATCGAATAACTTCGTGACCCACTCATACAACTCAAAAGGAGAGGGTAGAAAGAAAATATTGTGGATTTCTGTATACATGTAGTGATCTAGCCATATTTTTCAGATACTTGTGAGGTTCTATTTTCTTGCATCGCTAACTCATGAATCTTCTTCTCCAACCAATCTTCAATTTCCTTCTTTGTTGGGTTCCTATGGCATGACATTAGACATCCCTTAGCTAGATCCCAGTCTTGACAATAGAACCATTTGTTAGCTTAGTGGGGCCTGACCCAGGTTCAAAAGTGATTTAGCCAAGGAAATCGTAGCACTATTGGCCCTTTCGGCAATAGTCCATGGAGTGCAGAATGAGATCTCACCCGAAGTAGTATCGGAGGGTGCTGGAACTAGGTTTCCACCCCCTGGGGATGTCTGATATGTGGCGATAGGTACGTGATTCAACCTTCGTGCTTTCTAGGTTTCACGCACTAGCAAGCTCCTCGCATCTTGTGGTACTGCCTTTGTGCAGCTCTAGTCGCAGTGCGACTAGTGTTAATTACCCAATTCTCCCTCAATTAGGATATGTTCCCTAATTACTTAGAAGGTTTTCATACATAAGCATTCATACAAGTGTGTGCATATAACTAAACATATACCCTTAACACCTAACATCAAAATATAGATCTACGAAATAGATGTACAATATGCTGAATCAACTTAGCATTATTAATAACCATTGTCAAGATCATTTCAATACATACTTGACTCCACCATGTGCACTCAGCTGTAGGGGAACACGCACTCAGCTGCAAACTCTACTAGGCCTCTGCGCACTCAGCTAAAGAGCCCATCCCTACTATGATGACCCAATACACTTTAGATCCACTTCTATCCTCTAACCATGCCTCCACATCTATCTATTCTCTACTTCCTTTTTGAAAAAATATCTTTAAACTTAGATCCTCGGTCTATTTGTACAATTTCATGGTCTGCAGACGATGGGTAGGCTGACACAAATTTACATTAATTTACATTATTTTAGGGTGGACAACCCTATGAATCATCCTAGACTCTCATGCTTTGCGCTCACATTTTGCGGAGTCTTTACATCACTTTGACCAAAACTCGGGCTTTAAGCCCCAAAAACCCTATTGTGGGGGGTTCCATTACCCAACAACTAGCTCCGTGTAGTGGAGAAGCCAAGGCACATTACAATATTGTCCAAGCCTTCTTCAAGATAGTCTTAGTAGAAGCTTCACTGACCGAAAGCCTATAAAATGAGTTATGAGGGAACATTTATAGAAAAGGTTGGGGTAACCCTTAACATTCCCCTTTGTAATAGTTCAACTACCCTCATGACTCTTCACCTAATCTACGACTGTTACACCCAGATGTTGACAGTTGACTTACACTTGACATGGCTCAACATTAGAATGCACATGTACTCCTGTGAGACAACATGGCTTGAGCAAGCCATGCAAGACATCACTGACACTCAGTCTGTTGTAGTGAGACCAACTCCTTGACATGCTTGTGAGGGTGAAGCTGGTGAGCTGATGCAAATCTTGGTCATCCATGATGCTGTGTATGCACCTCATGGTGAGATCTTGCTGAAGTGAACTCTTGCCTCCATTGCAACCAGTGCGTTAGTTTGGCCCCTTCATCCAACTCATTCGATAAGATACGCATGGTCCTCTTAGGTGGGGCTAAACAAAAAACACATTGATGCATAATGTCTATGTTGATCTTCAATTTTGTGTTGGTGGTCATGTGCGTCAACTTACTGAAGCACATATTCAACCCCAGTTGAACTTACTTCTTGTCTTTGCCTTGGTCAGTGTGTTGAATGGGTTGGTTTTCATGTGTGCACTTAACGACATGGATGTTTCTAAATCACTTGCATGTGATCAACAACACTACTCACCATGTCTGCTCTGTGTCAGCTGCTCGGATGGATCCTTAACTTATACGGACACAATTTCATCCATGAGTGGATGTTGCACCCACTACTATTCCTGATCCTATTGCAACTCATTTGTCTATCTGTGTAACTTCATGTTCTTCCAGAGTTTCTGGTTCAGCTCATGCAACTCCTTCTTTTTTACATCTTCTGCATTCACATGATCCTCATGTCACGTCGTCACTTCATCATCGGAGTCTCCAAAATTTCTTTCATCATCAATGGACCTTCTTGAGCTTGCAACATTATTCCACCTCTATGTTGTCAACAACCCTCCTCTTGCATTTGTTGCATTTGGTATGTTGTCTTCAAATGTTGTTCATGATGTTGCTCGCCATCATGCTGTTGTTGTCATATCTTAATGTCCTTGTCTACAAACAACTTGATGTCTTCATGGGTAGGCAAGTCCATGGACACTTGATCAACTGCATCCCCATGTGTTCTCTGAATGTTGTCTTCATCTCTACTCTCCTAGAAACCATTGTAGTTGTACTACTAAGATGCAGATGAACACCTCAGATACCTGGACACATGGCAACACTCATTGAAATCAATAAGTCAATAATCAAAAACCAAAATAAATGTGATAACTAATTTGCAACATACGTAGGTGCATGATCATGAAGGTTGCGCAATTTTGGCTGGGAGATCAGGAGACTAACTGCCAAGGCTACACAAGGCACAACATGGGCTGTTGGGAGGCTGACTAACTATTGTAACTGTGAAATGCATAGTCTAGTCTAGTTGTTGACTGGTTGGATTTCACAATGCACATTTCCAGTTGGGAAGCACTGTTGGCCTAGGGACATATTTACGCAATTTCTTGCACCTAGTAGCCACTATCCTCCATAAATGTGTAAAACAGTCCTAGAGGACAATGCTGGGTAGGAGTGTAAATCTAGAGAGGAAGGTGCGCCTTCCTTCCCCAGATTGTGCAATGCAGCCCTGGTGAAGACTCGACGAAAGGCAACTGAAACAAACTAAGACAATAAATCCATGGTGACACTAAGTGATAACATAAGTGATTGATAGTGCATGCAAAACATGAAAAAAAGATTCAACAAATAGATCAACATGCATGTGGGTGAGGTAGTTTTCTGGTTGGGTGAATGTTCGTGCAAAACAATTTCATGCATGTCTCAGCAGTGAGATAGAAACGAAAACTGAAATAGAGTTAGGGCAAGCTAGTATATATGTAAGCAACAACAAGCATTCAAATAAGTTAGGCAAGTGATACTCCCACAAGAAAAAACAAAAAGAGTGATAGAAATGCAGCACAATGCATGGGAAGCAGGCTTACCCAAAAACAAGTGATTTGAATGTGTTAACTGCTCCTAGATGTGATGTGGGATGTCAGAGCTGCAAGGATGATGTGAGGAATAAGCTCTACAGTGTCCAGTCAATGAGTTATGATAACATCGAGTTTGTGATGCGCATGCCACGAACCTAGGGGAGGCGACACTTGGTGAGAGGTTTCAGAATTGCTCCTTGCATGTAACCTCCAACTGCTAAACATAGATCCCTGAAACAAGGGATGCCTTTGCATGTTACCTTTGGAGAAGTAGCCCATGCATGTGAGTCTATTTTTCTCAGTCTCATAGGGCACCGATCAACTCAGCTACACATGCAAGAGACTGCTCGACTGCTGGACAAAAAATGGCATTTTAGGCTAGGATCCGGGCTAGCTACCCAGGAGATTTGCGTAATTTCTGGGCAAAGCAGCTGACTGTTTCCGAGATTTGTGCAAATTTTGGGCTGAGAAATCTTCTTGGAAAAATTTTCAGAAATCCTCTTGGGAGTATTGGCAGGCAGGATTGCACAATCTTGGAGCGCAATAGGCTGCCAGAGAGGATTTTACAATTTTTGGAGGAAAGGTTGGTTTCCCTCCATAAATACGCAATTTTCAAGGGGAAGCTACTCAGCCTGCAGCTAGACCAAGTATCTGTGAATAGCCTATGAGGGGATTGGATCAATGACTAATAAGATACCTTTGTATAAGAAATATGTTGAAGCTTGTCAACTTGATGAAGCAAGGCAAGCTACTGTGAACGTTGGAAGGGAGGCTCCAAAATGAGGCTAAGTCAAAATTTTGGAGGGTGGTTGTGGCCACTACAACATAATGGTAATTATATAATAAATCTCACAATAAAATTTCGAGAATTCCAAACCAATCAATTTAATCATAACCCTAAATAACTACTCTACATTTATCAACACCCATCCCATGAGAGTATCAAGTGAACTAATGGAATTAATGGATGTAGGCCTAGAAACTGGATCAAAGGTTTCATCATAACCTTCTACCTCTTTTTGGGAAAAACCTCTAGCCACAAACCACACCTTGTATTTGTTAATGCTCCCACCTACAACAACATTAACATTCCAAATACACTTTGAAGTCACTTGTTGACTTCCCCTGAGCCCTTGGCACTATTTCCCAAAGACCATTCTTCATGATTGATTGATACTCCTCATTCATCACTTCTTTCCACACATGTTGATTGAATATCTCTTCATAAGTGGAGAACCTTTTAGGTTTCTTCACTTCTCTAGCTATGACATTAGGAGATGGATGTCCTTTTTCCTCTTTTAATGTCGATTCAAGAAATACTTGTCCTTTCTTAATCTTTGAAACTATGACTGATTTTTCTGGTTCTTGAGGCCCTTCTAGCCTTCCCGTACATTCTATGGAACTAGGGTGAGCTTCCCTTGAGGAATTCCACTTTACTTCATCTAACGAATCTATGTAGACTTCCTTATATCTCCAATATGCCACTTTCTCAACAAAGGTGGCATTTTCGCTGGCCTCAATTCAACACTTCATTAGAATCTAAAATATTTAGGCTTTTGAGATTTCATTATATCCAAAAGATATACTTTTGTTCCTCAAGGATGAATCTTGTTCCTCTTATCCATAGCAACATGAATATATACATGACAACTAAATATTTCCATCTTTCCAACCTCTCGCTTCCTTCTGGAGAAATTTTCTTTAGGAGTGATACCTTCAAAAACTTTATGAGGACTTTGATTCGAAATGTACATCATTGTATGTGATTCTTCACCCCATAAGAACAACTGTAAGTCCAAATCATGCATTATGGCCTTGACAAATTCTTCAATGTCTCTTTTCTTTCATTTTGATGCACAATTTTGTTGTTGATTATAAGGAATGCATAATTCCTAGTTAATCCCATTGTACTTGCAGAAACGAACAAGCTACATTGATGTGTATTCTCCCCCATTGTCAGATCTTAGTATCTTTATCATTTTACTTGTCAAGTTTTCTACTTCAGCTTTCAATTCTTGGGACTTGCCGAATAGTTAATCTTCGATATTCAAGAGATATTCTATGTCTTATTAGAGAAGTCATCATTAATGTCACATAGTTCAACAAACCACCTGTTGATTTTATGGGCATCATACCACATGCATTGGAGTGAACCAAGTTAAAAACTTCCTTAGATTTGTTGTCATTGTTTCGAAATTGTTTTTTGATGTTTTTCTAAGGCCACAACCTTTTCATGCACCATCATTATTTACTTTCAGTTTTGGATCTCCTAGCACTATTTCACTTAATTCAAGCAATGCTCTAAAATGAATATGTCCATACCTTCAGTGACATATCTTACTTGGATCTACTTGTCCATGTACTAATGGTTTATTTACTTAACTCATAGGTCTATCAATCCACCATCATGAGTCCCAATAAACCTAGCATCGTCTATAGTAGAGCCTTTCACCAAACAAGTAATTTTCCATCCAGAAAAGAAACCCTATCTCCTTTATATTCTAAACAAGAAATAGAGACAATATTCGTTTTTAAACCTAGTTCCTAGAGGACATCGTTAAGATGAACGTTGTTACCAAATTCCAACTCCATCGATGCATTCACAATTTATTTGGCTACATAATCGTTGTTCTCCCAATTCAAACCTTTGAGAAAACTTCTTTTCTTTCATGCTTGAAATATTCCTATACACTTTGGTTATGTGTCTTGATACTCCACTATCTACTAGCCAAAAGTCATGATCATCTACAAGGAACTTGTCAATGAAAAAAATTAGAAGAAACTTTTTCCACCCTTAGATCTATTTCGTTTTTCATCATCTTTAACTTTTTTTGTAGAAACACGTTTCTTCCCTTTTCATTTGTTCTTATTCATATTAGGAAAATATCTCTTGAAATGTCCATATTCTTAACAACCATAACATTGTATCATAGATAAGTTTTTAGGAAGAAGATCATTTTCCTGACTTCTTATGTTGATGTCCAAACCTATTCTTTCTCTTTTTCTTGAAGTAAGCTAAAAGGGATTGAACTTATTCATATTAATGATGTATATACATCATCCTTGGTTCTCCTTGAGCACATGATGTCTATAATTTCTCAAATGAAGGTACTTCTTTCCATCTACTTATGGTTGCTACAAATGCATCCCATGATCTAGGAAGACCATTGAGTGTTGTAGTCCCAAGTTCTTAATGGGAGATAGTTTCTCCAATAGCTGAAATTTGATCTTCTATTTTTGAAATCCTCAAAAAGAATGAAACCATAATATCATCATTAATGATCCTTGTATTTCAGAACTAATTCTTCAAAGTCGTGGAATGACCAACATTCTTATTAGGGTGGATATCTATTAGGGTATCATACATCTTGTTGGAGGTGACATGCTTTACAATGTAAAGGATGAGATGATACCTAATGGAGTCTACTATTAGACTCATGTTAGTATTACCATCCTCTTTGAACTTCTCATTTCCAACAACATCATTTGGTTCAATATTCTTTATGTCCCAATATCAAACACTTTTTTCTTGAAAAGAATAAGACCTATTCTTACTTTCGAATCTCTGAAGTTTGCTGCCCACTCTAGTTTATTTTTGGATTTCATGGAGGAAGCCATATGTGCCAATATAGAAGAAGTAACTTGATAAGATAATTTCTCTAGAGTTTCTACAAGATTGATCTCAGTATACGACCACCTGGTCACCAAACCTCTGATATCATGTTGATTTTTTTGTGTAATTAGTGTTAAAACAATATTTCTTAAATTATAATACTTTATTTTGATATATATATATTCTTTTAACTTGTTCTAATAAACCATTCAAACAATTGTACTTCAGAGATTGAGCAATTAAAGAAGACTAGAACAAATAGAGATCACAATACACAAAAAAGAGATGTGATTTACCCCTAATAAAGCCACTACGGGGAAAAACTGACGAATATTTTCTATAGACAAATTATTCCTATTCAATAAGAGACAAACCTAGACCTATGTTCAAACCTAGTCTTCTCCTCCAAGTCAAGTCACCCAAATTGATCATACACTTCATTCTACCTACTTGATCATGAAATTTCGGTGTTGCAGCAACTACCTAATAGCCCAGAATTTGGGTGCCTTGAATCTTCCTAGAACTAAGAAAAATTTCACCCCCTTCAAGTTGTTACACAAGAATGATGCGAATCAAAGAGAAGAATTCCTTCCACATGTGTAAGTTGATGAGAGAGGGGAGAGAGAAACTCAACCTTCTATCTTTCTCCTTCTTCATCCTTCTTAACGTCCTTCTCTTGCCCATAAGTTGTCTTGAGTGAAGATTGAAGATATGAAAAATGGGGAAGTAGGGATTCCTTTATATAGTAGTCTATTTAGGGTGAAAAGACATGTCTCTTGACCAAGGCGGACTTGTCACTTTCTCTAGCAAAAAATTACATTTCAAATATTAAAATTTACATCTTTTGAAAGTCTCAATGGGACTTTAACTCAAGCTAATTTTTGTTTGAATCAAAAATTTATAAATATTATTTACAATGATAAATATAATTACCTCAAGTGACCAAGAGTACATTCTGGGGACCAACCATAGTTACAAATTCAAAATGCCATGACTTTGCCTTCAATATATTTGTATCTAATAATATATTTAATTTTATTATTTGTGATGCACAATATTTCGATATTCCATTTTATGGGGATCAACCTTTCATCATATTTACAAGTATGCATTCCTAATTTACTTATAAAAAAGTAGGTTTTTATAATGAAGGTTGTTGTTGGATATTTTGAAAGTGAACCATCTAATGTTTTTTATAATTTTCAAAGAAAATAGATAAAAAATATCATATGAATTCAAAAATTTCAAACTCATATGGCATTGGATAGAGGGTTCCTTCTCAAATCCAACATGATAAACTCTTCCACTTTGGACAAATATTACTTGGAGTTTGCTAGGGTACAAAATTGCGTTGGAGAGAAATTTGTAGAAGAGGAGCTAAAACTTTATTTTTTAGGCACTCAACTTCGGGATTGAGTGCCTAAAATACACAACTGAGTGTTTGATTTATAGACCCCTTAAACAAAGGAGCTACCATTCCAATAAATTCCAAAATCTGTTTTTCCTTAATTATAAATTATATATTATATCTATATCTATCTTATCTATAATTATATATATATATATATATATATATATATATATAATATATTATATGATTTTAACATATCTGATTATGACTGAGGGATCATGTTTATTAATTCCTTAGTAAATTTATAAAATGTACATTCAAACAATTCATTGTTTATTATTCTTTTAGTGAATTCTATTAAAATATGCATTCCACCAACCTCAAATTTTACATTTTTGAGTTTTCAGTTATTCATATAAAAGATTATAATATTTATTAAAATCAAATTGATAAATTTTCTTATGTTTAATGAATTTATTATTTAAATTATAACGTTGGAAATTCGAGTCATAGTACAATCTTTTTGTAAGTTGCTAAATTATAAATATAACAATATTACAATTTCAATTCCAAGTGAGATAGAATGATTTTTTATATACAACAAAACACTACAAATGTAATGAGAATAACAATATTACAATTTCAATTCCAAGTGAGATAGAATGATTTTTTATAAAAAACAAAACACTACAAATGTAATGAGAGGTTAATCCTCACCATTGTTAATTACCTATTCAAATGTATTTTCTAATTAAATATGAATTTTTTTAAGCTATCAAATGCTTACAATTTTAAACTTGTAGATTTGAGGCTTTTGTGATCTTCATTTTGTGTAGTGTTATTTTCAAGAGTAATAGCATTCATGATTTTGTTTTATCATTTCGAACTAACCTCTATGGTTCATCATCGGGACGAGATGTGTGAAAAAGTCAATGAATAGTGGACCAATAAATAGAGGATAGGGTTGGGAAGATAATGAATGGAACTCACAAATTTGCTAATGCCCAGAAATAAATTTAATTTACTTAATTAATTATTAATTCTTTTCATATTTGTATGTTTATATTATCATGATATTATTATTTTTATTAAATACTTGATAGGGAAACTAAAGCTTATATAAAATTAAAATTGTTGAATGTAATTTTATGAAATCTCATAAAATTTTGAATGTAATTTTAATAAAATTTATTGAATGTAATTTTAATAAAACCTCATTAATTTAATTTAATTAATTATTATTATTATTATTATAATTTTTAATTAAGGTTTTTTTATTAATGTTATTAATTCAACTATGATTGATGTTATTTATTCAAATATTGTGACGTAATTAATCCAAAATTTTTGTATTAATATTTTAGTTGGCATTAATTAATACTTAATGTTATTTATTTAAACATTAGATGATGCGATAATTATGATGTTATAATATTTCAAATATTATAATGTTTAATTACAAGTTTCACTGTTAGTTAGTTTGTTGCTTTATTGATGCTAAATTTATTAAGTTTTAACATTCAACCTCTGAATTTTATTGCTGAGGAAGTTCCTAGATTATGATGTTGGATTAATATTATGTATTCATCTATAAAAGTTTAAAAGTTTCTGGTTAAATATTTATAATCTTTATTATATTAATAATGTTTTTTTATTGCTTGATTTGGTTAATTAGCCTATTATGAAGTGCGTCAACATTTCGTATTGAACTATTAATAAGCGCCTCACCAGTTCGATCGAGAATTGTTTGATCGAATACTTAAAATTACTCGATTCAACATTATTTTGCGCCAAAACATGCTCTCGTTTGGCAAAAAAATGTAATCCAACTTCATCCTAGCAACCCTTGATAAAAACAATAACATGGCGTAGACTGAGACAAGTACCTATTGAGGAAGAGTGTTCACATGAGTTACTACTTGTCTTATAATTTATCATATTGAACACTTTGATATATATTAATTTGGTTATATTAAAGTAGAGTTTTAGTTTACAAAAATCTTGTTAAGCTTTCGTTGAATACAATATTTTTTCTAAACAGTTAGGGCCTATTTTTAATATGTAGTTGAGATATTGTCTCGAAAAAATTACTCATTAAATAATGTCTATATTATTGAAACTTCTCACATTTATATACATATAAAGAAATATGAGATAATATGCCTATATTATCTAAACTTCTCACATTTATATACCTATAGATAAATATTAAATAAATTAAATGACAAATTCTAATGTGGAAAAATTAATTTTGTATTTGTATACAATAGGCCAAATTTGATGTAAATTTTAAAATTATTGTGGGTTAGATTTTTCCTTTTCCAATTATAAAATAAATTAATGGTAAAAATGCTATAAACCACGTGGTGGAAATAAAATAAGTTAATGGTAAAAATGCTATAAACCATTTGGTGGAAATAGAAGTTTATTGCAAGTGGGAAATGTGTCAATTTAATAATTATAATAAATCAACAACTTTGAATAAAATATATGTAGACATATTATTTACTAAATTCCATATCTCAATTTATGAAATGCTCCACCAATAGATAAAAACCCTATAAGATATCAAAAGATTGCAGAAGTAACGTGCGCTTTTAACTAACCAATCACATAATATATAATAACGAAAGGCACCGGCCAACGCGCACAAGGCTTCCGTTTTAAAGGTGGCCGAAGAGTAGTTTAACAGCGAGTTGTTTGTGTGGCCCTGCAATATAAATTTTATTCAATGTTGCGTGTCCAAATACTATATCGTTACTGTTACAAAACCATGGACTTTGTTACGACCTCACTGGTACAACTATCGGAGGTTTCATATCGGGTCGTTATGATATATACGCATTTGTTGTTTGGACTCTGCAATTTCTTGGGGACATATGTAATATGTACAATTGGAACAAAACCCTAGTGAAGAAATCAGGTTGTGGTGGGCCCGGAACAATGAGAAATAATACGGCGCCTTATAATGTGACCTCATCTTCGGTATGGGGTTCATCTGTTTCATTTCTGTTGGGTGGAGTTGGTTCCATGATGGCGTTGATAACTTTTGCTATTATCGTTCTGGCTTGCTCCTACGTGAGGGATTCCAGGGCTTATAATTCAGAAGGAAATGGCAGATCAGAAGAGACAGCGAATAAGATGCTGAGAATGGCAACGACAATGAGGCGACAAAGAATATTATGTTATCCGAAGGTCCAAAAGAAGAGCACGAAAAAGTAGTAGTGATAATGGCAGGTGATGTCACGCCAACCTTTATCGCTATCCCTACCTCTGGTTTTACATTATGAAAGAGCCAACCCACTGTGTTACAAAAGTTGTTTCACAGGAAGTAATTCTGACAGAGGAAGGCCTTAATCTATATATAAAGTGACAGAGGAAGCAAAAACAACGCTGTGTTAGTAGTTTTAATATATATTAAAATTTTAACTGAAGTGCATTTTTGGATTTTCTGTTAATTTTCTTATCTTCCATATGAATGCTTTCTTTTCCATATGTGCAACACATCTTCTACGAAACAGCACTTTACTTGATGGTCACAAAAATTGGAACAAATTCCAAGGTACAGTGTTAAGTGAAGCGAATTTTACTGTGTCGTTAAAATTTATTTATTTGTACTGCAAGTAACAGAGATTCTGATTTTCTTCGATATTTTTTAATTTTTATTTTTCAATTTTATTCCAAGGTACAGAGTTAAGTGAAAGGAATTTTACTATGTTGTTAAAATTTATTTATTTGTAGTGCAAGTCACAGAGTTTCTTATTTTCTTGGATATTTTTTAATTTTTTTTTTCAATTTGGTTGGAAAATTGTAGGGTATCTTTTTAGGATGGTAGGTTTCAGTGAGGTAAATGTCTAAATCAGAGTATGTATTTTGTAGGCGCTAAATTTATTTAGATATTGTAAAATGAAATTTGGATAATAAAAATTATAATTTAGTAAACTTGTATAATTAAACTTTATAAAGATCAAAACGTGTTTGCTTGTTTGTTTTTTTTTACATTTTATAAAGATAAAATTTAAAATATAATTCTTAATGTATAAGTGTTATTAAATATTTCAAATCTGGTTAAATAAAAAATTATTACTATTAGACTATCAATATTATTTACATCCAAATTATTTCTCAAAAACAAGTGTGATGTATTATTCACCCAAAAAAAATACATAACATTCCTTTTGGAAGAGATAACTTGGGTATGCATGAGTAGAAGTTGTTAAGGGTGTCAAAGGCTACGAAATTCTAGCATTTTTGCACTCCTCCCAGTAGGCTACATATGTTTGTAATGGGCTTTTGCATATTGGGGGTTTGTAGTGGTTATGTAAATGTCTTTGTGGTAGATGAGGAGTTGATATATGTTATTCAAGGTTTTATAGTTGGTTTTCTATTATCACGTCTTGTTATTGACTTAGTTGATGTATTCCCTCACTAAATTGTATTGAGTTTATTTCTTGTATAATGGATGGTCTTTCCAACAATGGTGTGGATGGTCATTGTTCTCTAAGCCATGGTAGATTTGTAAAATGGAGACATAACATTCTTTCTCTTGACTTGGGGTTTGTTGCCTCTACAAAGAATAATGTTAATACCCTTAAGAAATGAGGGTTAATTGGTAACTTCAGAAGACTTTGACTAGTTATAACTAAGCCTTAGAATTGATATTTAACAATTAGGTAGCAGATTAATCTATTAGTACTTTATATTGCGGAAATTGCTATTTTTCTTTTGTTTTTTAAAGAAAAGAGGACATGGATCTGATGTAAAGATCTAGGCTCTCTTTTATGGGTTGAGGGGAATGCTTTTCACCCATTAGACTCTAGTTTTTAATGATACCATGGACATCTCTTCTACATCTATACAGATTAGATAGTCATATATTCCCCTTGTTTTCTACAAGGATGGTATTTTAAAAGCCATAGGTGACAAATCAAGTTGCTACATTAATAATTATGAAGGGAATAACCATATCTTCTCCTATTGTACAATTTTCCTTGAAATTCATTTTGTAGAAAGAATCCTTGAGGAAATTCAACTTGGCATTGAGGGTTGGTCGATTGAATTTTTTAGGTGAGTACGGGGACTCTACAAAAGGTTGTTCAAAATCTCCAATAGGTTAGTCTCCTCCTATCCTTCCATCACATTATAAAAGTGATGATTATGGAGGAGCATTTAAACTAGCTCAATGGAAACATGAGGGTGAGTGCATGAAGGACTACACTTTTGGGCCAAATATGGCGATGAAATTTCAAAATTGTACACTTTTATGGAATTGAAGCCACGAAAATTCATATAAGTGTTGTGAATTTTGATTTGGAGTAGAAAGAAAATTTGTGGTCAATTATGTTTTTTTCATAATGATATGTATTGAAAAGAAAATACTCTGGTATGATTTGTAGATTCTCCATTAAATGGACGTTTTTTTCTTGCAAATTTCTAGACACATTAAGAGGTATGTGTGTGTTTGACCTGGTATAGGTTTAGTTAAATGTGGGCTTTACAAATATATAATTATATATATATATTATATATATAATATATATATATATATATATATATATAATATACTATATATAATATGAGCATGAGAGAGAGAACTAAGTTATACATATTAATGTTTATTTCTTTTAACACAAAATTGTAGTTTTTATTATTTTTGGAAGCTTGAAGTAATATTTCAATTGCATTTTGCAAACACATGTGTTCCCATAATATTTTTTTTCAACTATTTAAATAAATTCGAAAAGCCAAGCTCATATGCCATTCGATAGAGGATTTCCTTATGAATCCGACATGATCAACTCTACCACCTAAGGAATAATTATGCCTTAAGTCCACTAGGTTAGAAAATGGTGTTGCAAAGAAATCTGCAGAAAGGGAGTTAAAACTCTGTTTTTTAACCCTCATTGGAGCACTTAATGTGGTTAAAGGTAGTGTTGATCTAGAGGATAGCTCAATCAAGATTTAAAGCTCCATTGAGATTCAAGGCTCAATCAAGATTGAAGGCTCAATCGAGTTGTTCTTTCCACCCAAAACATGTCACCGCATGCCAAAAAGTGTCACCCAACTTTATACATAGACCCACAATAATCATCCTTCTACATAGTCTCATTCTCGTAGCCCTCACCCTCATAAGCATCCTCCAAGTTGTAATAGATATGAAACATTGAAGTCCTTAGAAGAAAAACTCAAATAAGATTAACTAATTTTAGATTAGTTGTCTTCATTGAACACCAATTCACTTGTTTAGGAAGAGATTACCTGTAACAATATTAACAAATCCACTCATTTAGATAAGATGGAAGAATAGGCCCTTTCAGAGGAGGAGAACGACCTCAATCCCTCTGTGTTTCTTCCTTCCCTTTCAAATGTTATAAAAATAAATGAATGATATATTCCTCCATTAACAAGAATTATGAAATGTCCGCTTCCAAATCAGTGGTGTTGGTCAACCTCTACCCTATTAGTTATTTCTTCTGGGCTATCATGTTTAGATTAGGAAACCTGGGAGAAAAATACTGAAGTAGCTCAGTAGTGTTTAATGGTTAATTAAGATATCATTGGGATTATGAGAAGGATTCTTTTTCCTGCAATGATTTCAGCATAGATTTCCATTATTTACTATTTTTGGTACGTCAATTTTGAGTAGTTGTTAGTTCAACTAGAAGGATTACTATTTTTAGTGTTGCCGATGGGTTCAATTTTTATGACTATATTAGCATTTTATATAGTTTAGTGGTCTTAAATAAAAATAAAATAAATATTTAACTTTATTGTTGTTTTAATATGTTTAATGAAAGGACTATAAGGGCCAATTATAAGCTGAAAGATGTTTTATTTAATAAAAAAAAGAGTGAAGCATTTAGTTGGGAGACTATAAGAGATTTTATTTAGTCACACATGGACTACAAAGAGGAGCAAACATATTGTGAGAGTGGTGAAAGAAATTTTGTGGATTACATAAAATAGGTTGATTTTGTTATTTGATATTTCCAATTTATAGCAGAGAACAATTATTCTTCTTTTGTTAGGACAAAACCTTTCTTCTTATTTTGTTAGGACGAAACCCCTTGTGGGCAAAATTCTCTTTAACATGCCTAGTTAAAAATCCATGTAAAAATATATAAGGCCATGGTCTTGGGACACGTATTGCAAGATGAATGGTGGAAAAAAACTTCCTAGTGGGTGTTCAATTTGGTTATTATGGCTATAGGAAATTGGCAAAGCAAGTGGCAAATGATTTGGAAAGGAAAGAGGCATTATTTGGCATTTACTTATGAAAATAATGGAAAATAGGACAAAAGGAAGGTGAAAGGTCACAAGTTGCATGCGAGGAGGAAAATGAAGGAAAATAATGGAAAATAAAGAAGATAGAGGCACCATCAATCAAAAGGCTTCTGAGGATCAGTGTGGGGGCTTGGTTAGTGTAAGCTTGGTTAGTTCAATTTTGGAGCTTTCTCATTATTTTAGATATCATTTTCGGGATTCAACTGCGTTAAGTAAGTCATTGAAATGTATGACCATTTCCATGAAAGGTAGTCGTAACTGACTAATTTCTCATGATTTTTGAATAGTTCACTTGGCACTCATTGCACCGGGGGATGCTCACAGGGGTGAAGAAGTGGGATTGAAACTACTGAAATGTGGAGAACGAATCACATAGCATCAATCATCACTTTCGAGGCTTGCACCCGGTAACCAGGACTTCCCAGGAGGTCACCTATCCCAGAACTCCTCTGGCTCAAGCGCGCTTAACTGTGGGGTTTTTCCACAATCAAGCCCACTTAGCTTGCTACCCCATTTGCAAAACCTTATCAAGTATTGTGCCTCATGAACCATTCAAGTAGAGATCCCTTGACTCTTTTTGAATTTAAGTATGGGGGATTACGCAGTGCATTATATTAGATATCATTTTCGGGATTCAACTGCGTTAAGTAAGTCATTGAAATGTATGACCATTTCCATGAAAGGTAGTCGTAACTGACTAATTTCTCATGATTTTTGAATAGTTCACTTGGCACTCATTGCACCGGGGGATGCTCACAGGGGTGAAGAAGTGGGATTGAAACTAGTGAAATGTGGAGAACGAATCACATAGCATCAATCATCACTTTCGAGGCTTGCACCCGGTAACCAGGACTTCCCAGGAGGTCACCCATCCCAGATCTCCTCTGGCTCAAGCGCGCTTAACTGTGGAGCTTTTCCCCACAATCAAGTCCACTTAGATTGCTACCCCATTTGCAAAACCTTAGCAAGTATTGTGCCTCATGAACCATTCAAGTAGAGATCCCTTGACTCTTTTTTAATTTAAGTATGGGGGATTACGCAGTGCATTATATTAGATATCATTTTGGGATTCAACTGCGTTAAGTAAGTCATTCAAAGGTATGACCATTTCCATGAGAGGTAGTCATAACTGACTAATTTCTCATGATTTTTGAATAGTTCACTTAGCACTCATTGCATCGGGTGATGCTCACAGGGGTGAAGAAGTGGGATTGAAACTAGTGAAATGTGGAGAACGAATCAGATAGCATCAATCATCACTTCCGAGGCTTGCACCCGGTAACCAGGACTTCCTAGGAGGTCACCCATCCCAAAACTCTCTCATAGTCTTGGAAAATTAGCGTTTTCTTGGAGCTCTTGGAGGGTGTTGGATACTTGGATCTCTGGAGCAATAAGCTAAAGGAAGAGTAGGAAAGTGGAAGGGGACATCATGATAAACAACTACAATAGGTTTTTCTTGCAGGTACTGAGTTGCATGTATTTTTTATTCACTAGTTTTCACATGCACGGTGCATGCATGTGGCTTATTGATCATGATCTATCATTGGCATGGAGGATTGCCTAGATTGACAGTGGATTTGCGTAGCCTTACCATTTCCTAGATAGCCCTGGAGAAATTGGGTTTATTTCCTTATTTTATTTTGGTTGGTTCTCATTTTTCCTTAACTTGTGTTAAGTTACTATTTGTTAGAGATTTGTTTGTACAAGCATTGTAGAGCCATGTAATAGCTTGGGTTAAGTTACTAGTCCTCTAGCCTTTGTTGGAAAAATGTTGTAGAGCACTTGGTGGGTTGAGCTACTAGTCTTGGATCCTTTATTGGACAAATTCTCTCGAGCCCTGTGGTAGTTCCGGGTTGAGTTACTAGTCTTGGAGCCTTGGAGAAACACTTTGGAGCCCCAGATGGGTGGGATAGAAACTAATTTGATGATGGTTTTGTGATTTCCAATACTGAGGTAAAATCACTATTTGATGGGTTGAGGTGGTTGGCCTTAGGAAACCCTAAAACTTTTTGGATTGATGTGTTTTATGACATCCCACATTCATGCTTGGAATCTAGCATGGTTGTGAATGACTAAAGAGAGAATAGGCTCAGACATTCTATGGTCGGGTGGAATGTGGTAGTGCCATAGTGGGTTGGATTTGGAATCATTGATATCAGGTATTTCTCCTTCATATCTCATGGGTATTATATTAGATTATATGTGGATCATATGGTTGTGATTTCCTTGGTATTTAAGTTGCCGTTATTTTGGTTATATATATGTTTTATGACAGTAGCTATATATGGCTCTCATCGTGTTTTTACTGATAAATAAATGGACAACGTATCTATAAAATAATGGATGAAGTGGAAGTTGATGTGTTGATGCATCAATGTTTCTTAGTGATTCTCAGCTAAGTATGAGATCCCTATGCTCGCATATGTTATTTACACCTGTAGATTACATATTCATGATATTTTTGACGATATTCATGTCATGGCTAGGATGGGTCTAGTGAACGTCTTATTGAATCAATTTTTTTTCACTATCATTTCCCTGACATCTTAATATTTTGAAGATACCATTCTATTCTAGGTAGTGTCGCGAGCTCTCGGCTTGAAAAAGTGGGTCAAATATAGGGGACATTGGCACAACACTATGCAAAAAGGTTCCTGTACACTTGCTTGCAGGTCTCTGAGAGTATCAATAGGTCATTGGATGTTGGAATGCCCATAACATGAGATCATCTCGAGGTCAAGTGGTCCAAAAGCTCAGTGGGACCAAGGGGTCGATTGGAATAAATGTTTGATTGGTTCCTGAGGGTCCTACTGTTGATGTTGAATATTTGTATGGCGTGTTTCCATCGGTTTCACTTCCTTAACGTGACTTATGACGTTGAATCATATCATAGTGGCTTCTCGTCACATTTTTACCTAACCGGGCCAGTTGCCTAGGTAGATGTGGGAGGAGGGCATTATATAATGGTATCAGAGCACAGTTCACCACTCAAACTGGATGGGATATGTGTTGGTCATGCATGCATGTCAGTTTCATCTGTGTCTCTTATGGTTTCATTCCATGTGCTTATTGCATTCGCATGATGTTGATCATGGTTGAAGTGATGTCGTCATGTGGAGCGTGATGTTGTTACTATGGAGTGCATCATCATAAGTGTATGACTAGTTACATGTTTTATATGTCTCTTACATGTATCATTTTCTATGCTTGGTTAGATTCTCATATGTTTGGTTGCATTCTTGTATGCTTGCTTACATGTATCATTCTTGTAGGTTTGGTTACAAGTATTTTTCATTTATGCTAGATTACATGTGTTTATGCATGTTTGTGGTTGGTTACGCTTTGCTCATACATGTTAATGTTTGCTTCTAGTCATGTGTATAATGATGTAGTGGTTGTTTTCATGCATGACATCATGGTATGCATTTTTGATAAGGTCGTGCATTTATGACTCAACCCTATCTAGCATGATGTTTTCATGGTTGTATATGCATTTTTTATACATGTCGGTGTCTATGCTATTATGCATGCATTGCCATAGTTATGGTTATTCATGTATGGTAGGTCAGACATGCATTGTGAATTCATTGTATGTGATTAGGTCATCTTGATGCTATTGTTATGTTATGATGCTAACATGTTGGCTAAGATAGAGCAGGTGATGCAGATCATCAAAGTGAAGTTGTAACATTGGACCTTGAGGCGAGACCATGTCATGATACAAGTATTTTATGTTTGAAATTAAGATATGTTAGTTAATGGATTGTTATATGCATTAGGGTTATATACATTAGATTTATGAGCATGTCAATTGAGGTTATTGTTACATACATGATAAATGTTATTTTATTAGTATACTCATATGCACATGTCAGATAATCATGAATGATAGTGACCAATGATTGTACGCATTTCTATTGTTGTTTTATGTTAGATAACTTGATGATTATGTTATATGTTGTTGATGAGTATGTTATAGGTCAGCTTGTATTTTTATATGATAGTTAGCATGATGATTTGGTTATATGTTGTTGATGATCATGATATATAACTTGTTGTTGTTATATGTTAGCTAACTTTATGGTTAGGGTTATAACATTAATATATTGATGTTATATATATCATGCTAGATTGGATTGGCCTATGGAGATGGTTAGGGTTATGACATTCAAGTATGAGTTGACTTATTTGTGACATTGCGTTATAATAATATAGACTGATGGCACATCTGTGATTGTTATCCATAAATGACAAATTTTTATGAGCTCATAATTTGAACATGTTAGCTAGTGACTTTATCAATATCATGACATTATTTATTTTGGAGTTGATATGTTGTGAAGTTATATCATGCTAATCTAGATTTATCGTGTAGACAAGATTTCCTCCCATGAAATACAATAAGGTATGAAATTTCTTATGTCATCTACTTTGTGCTTGATTGTCTGATTATGATGTATATTTGGTGTTTGGGTGTTTTGTGTCTATTATGTCATCTAGTTGATTTATTTAACATGACTTGTTTGGAAGTTTTTTGAATGTTTGATGAATTTCATAATATGAGTATGTGTTTAAATGATAATGTTTTAAGATGATTGTACTAATACATATGTGATGATACAATTCATATGTACTTAATTGTAGTAGGTGATAGTTGTAGAATTATGTCTCATAACTATGAGTTGACTATGGATTATGACCTGATTGTTAGTCTTCCTAAAGGTTGATTTCAAATCAATAGATATATTTGTATTTATATTTGGAATGTGTGGTTGACATGTGTGAAGATTTCTAGGAAACATACTTGGTATTATCATGACAAGGTAATAGTTGATGTGTTTATATAACTAATAGCTAGGTGATGTGACAACACATAGTAAGTCTAGATTCCAACTAAGTAAAAAGGTAAAAGAAAGGAATTGGGAAATAATTCCTTTGGCTATGTTTGGAAACACTAATTCCAAACGAATGAATGCTTTGCATACTGAAAGCCTTCTTAACCTTAATCTTGTTTGACATTATGTGGATATGTGTTAGACTCATGAACATGTACTTGATACATATAATAGTTAGCCTCTAGTTACAGGTAGATATGTCAAGGGAATTGGAGTCCCTTGAGAGGTGGGGTGGATGTGTTATGTTCCAAGGCAGTGTGCTTGACATAAAAATATAAGATAAATACTATATTGTTATATTGATTTATACGCTAACAGTTATGCGTTTATAGAAATATGATGGAGGGGATTGCATGGTAAAAGATATTACCATGAAATGTTGAAGAAGGCTCAAGTTGAGCTCTCCTTGAGAGCCATGGGGACTAATCACGGCTTTCTTTGCTAGTCTTGTGATTTTGGTCTTTTGTGATTGTTTGAGCTTGATTTGTGCTTTTTTTATGTCTAGTGCAAGTCCTTGCCAGTTTGTTTGCGGTGCCTTATTATTATTGGTTTTCATGGTCCTCATTTTGCTGTTTCTCCCACTTTCCTTTTAAGTTTCGAGTCTTGGGAATTGGCTAGGAAAGAAAAAATTTGGTGAGCTCAGGGAGTGCCAAATAAAATCTAGCAAGAAATGAAAGACCCAGATGTAGTTTCTTCATGTATAAGAGTTGTTGAAGGTATAAGTATGACAACTGGTTGGACTGGTTGGGTCCATTGGTATAAATGGACAATGACAAGACAATCATGGGAAAGGTAATTAATAAAGGGAAGGCAAATTGTTTTGAGGTGTCATATGCCTTATCTATCTTGGGAATTATTGCTTTGAATGTTGTGCATGTGGTGCATGCATAAACGAAGTTCTATTAGCCTTGACTTTATGATATCTAGTAATTACGTTGTGATCATGATTATGCCAATGTATATATATGTATACATCTATGTATGTATGTATTCCATGTCTGACGATGTCATCATGGATCATGATTATTTTATGCCAAGGTTTATATGTAAATATGTATGTATGTATGTATGTATGTATGTCATTGACTAACTAGATAATTACTATTTTGAGTTGATGTTTATATGGATTTATGTGTATGTATGCATATCATTTTCTCACAGGATCATGATTGTTTATGGTAATGTTTATGTGTATTTATTTATGTATCCATGTATCTATGTCACTATCTCGCAAGGTCATGAAGGACCATTCTTGTGGAAGAATGAATTTTTATGTAGGTGAATGGAAGAAAGGGGTTCCTGGTCTTATGAAGAATCAATTGGGAGGAGTGTGTAGGAATTTATGGGGTAATTTGCTCAGATAGAACACCGAAGGACATCTCTCACAAAAATATGACAAATCAATACACCAATATTGTTGGTGTTATTAAAACCTCAAAGAGTGAAATAGTACACGCCTAAGCCAACATGACCACTTCAGGTATTTTATTAATGTAAAATAGAGAAAATTCACATAAGCTTCTCTCTTGAATGGTCACCTAACAAATGGCCCTCCATTCTCTTAAAATAGAGATCACGGGCCGATCAAGTGTTAATCCATAGATGAAGTGCTGGTAATATGAAGTGTTGGCTTGAGGGGGCTCGACCCAGGTTCAACGTCATTTAGCCAAACAAATCCCTACACTACTGACCCTTTCGACATCAACACGCAGAGCGTGGACCGAAGTCTCACCCGAGGTAGTATGGGGTGATGCTGGAACCAAGTTTCCACACCCTTGATATGGTTGTGATGTCATTTGATCTCTTCTATCGCTGCCTTCACATAGGTTATCTTGCCCTATGTATTGTAAGACAAGCCCTCTACTTTGGATTTCAATACCTTCATGAAAGTACATGATTGACCTTCATGCAACTCTAACCTATAGTTGAACTACTTTCGCACTACTATAGCAGCATGTCATTCAAATTCCTTAATTATCCTAAGTGATTGTCTTATCTTGTCAAATACTTAAAGTTATCACCACATATGAAAATATTCATGATTGTGTTCAATTATTCAATGTAATTGCATTCATCAAACACCATATAAGCATAATACAGGAAATTAATACACAAAATATCCAAACCCATTAATAGAGAAAATACACAAAAATTGCAAAATAACTCCTTTTATTAATATCTTCCAAGTATTACAGACTCTATTCACCTTGCACACATAGCTCCAGGGTTTCACGCACTCAGTTACAGACTTTTACCCTAGGTCTCTATGCACTGAGTTGCAAAGTCTCTACCTGCGCTACAACCCAAGACTTAGACTTCTTCTTATGACTCTCTTTCTCATGTTTGATCCTATTAACTACTTAGAGCTTAGCTCTTTTTATACAATCCCATGGTCCACGAACCATGGGTACATCTCTTATAGCTGACCTTACTTTACCAAAGTAAGGGCGGACTACCCTTTGTGACACATAATACCTTCGTGCTCCACAACCACAAATTATGGAGTCTTTACAATAATATTACGAAACATGGGCTTTTAGCCCCAAAACTACCCTTTGGGGATCCCACTCCCAACAAGACCCCAACACAAACATCACGTCTCACCCTTGAGTCACTCGATAGGGGCAAAGATCATTGCTCGAAGCTCATCTAACTTGACCCTGACGACTTCAAATTCGGCTATGCACTAAGATGCTCCCTGATTCCCATATTCGATTATCTTCCTGGTTACTGCCCCTACACTATTAGCCTAAAGTTGTTGTTATGTTTCTTACACAGTTGCAAGCTTGCCTTCAATATTTCTTATCACCGCATAAGCTATCTCCAACCAGGGCTTTAGTCGCGTCTTCAGCATTGCTTCCTTCTGCAACTCTACATCCACCTGTTCCTTCAGATGCTTGGCTTCATATAGCTTGGTCAACCTTTATGTCAATGTAACAGTTTGCACTATGCTCTTTACTTCGACATAGCTTTATTGGACATCGCGCGCTTCCATTTCGAGCCTCTAGATGTTTGGGTTCTCTTGGAAGTTATTCAGTACCCGAAACAACTGTTCAAATAACTATGTAGTCTGCTACTACACTTACCATTTCCATGACTACTTCTGTGACAGGAGCTACCCGCTATTCATTTACCTCTGGCGGCGTTGAAGGTTGAGCCCTTAGCTGAAGCTCTATAACATGCAAGTTCAGTTCCAACCGAACTTACGCCATCTCCATCTAAGTGTCACAAACCCTTGTGGCCAATTTGTGGATGCGAATCTTGGTTTACTCTTCCTCTGGAATGGCCAATTCCGGGACCATTCTGCAAACCTCCTCAACAACCGAGAGACATGTCCTTTCTTCGCGCCATTTTCCAATCACGCAACTCCCCAACTCAAGCAGTGTAGTTTATAGTCCCGTGCCTCCTTTCAGCTACCTAGAGTGCTAAGACTATGATACTTTTATTAAGTGACTTGGTTGAGCCACCGTTGTGTGGCTTCAAGTGACTACCATTGTTGTAGACATATTTGGGTACTACAACCCCAATCACATACGCCCATAAAACAAGGGCTTTTAAACCCCTAAAGGATCAAGGTCAACTGACTACATCATTTCCCAAAAGTTCTCCCTGAAAAACTGCTCAGAACTGGTCAAACGTAGACCATACAAACTGCTCCATGCTAAGGGTGTGACGCATCTCACCTACTACACACAGAGGGTGTGATTCATACTGAAAAAACCTTCTGTAGGGTGCAATGAGCAAGAGTAGACAAATGGTTAAGGCAGTTTGCTAGGTGGAAACCTAGAGAATATTCTAGAAACTGCTCATTTGACACTTGCCTCTCTAAATTTGTCCAGGGATGAGTAAGAGATCATGAAATGTCCAAGTGGAACCAAGAACTATCATTGAAATGACACTTATCAAAATCCCAGAAGCTGACTCACCCCCTGCAAATCTCTATTATATGGATCCCTCATCCTAGAGATCCAGAGGCTGGAAGTTTGTATTTTGTAAGGAAGTGTTGTTGGTTTCTCTGTGAAACATTCTATTGTTGGTTTTCATGAGGTGAAGAGGGCTTTCATGCTGGGAGGATGGTGCTAGATCAGACATTTGGGTTGTAATCCTCTCTTCTATTACTTCTATCAATAAAGCTATTTGAGGTTTCTTCCATATACTTGTATATCTCTGAATATTGTATTTGTTTATGCATGTGTATGGTTAATGTAGATTTGTCCTATATTGTTTATGGTTATAGATCTCTATGCTTTGATGGCATTTTTCTACTTTGACTCTACAAGTGTTCTTTGAAGTGGGACAAGAGAGAAAAGAGTGGTGAGAGTTCTATCAAAGGAGAGTGGAAACAAGCAAGGATCCAAGAAAAAGGCTGAGGTTGGTACTCTCTGCTTCTCTCTCATTTATCTCTCATAAAGGGAAAGAGAAGTAACTTTGAATTGTTCGTTTCTAAGATAGCTACCCATCTTAGTGGGACTAGCAGCTCTGAATAGACACTAGTTTTCCCAGAAACAAAGTGGCGACTCCATTGGGGACTGAATAGTTTGTTTGTTTGTCCTTGTTGTTTGCTTTATAAACTACAGACAGAGCCTGAAGTTAAGCCAGCTAGCCTTCGAATTGCTTTTTCTATGCAACTGCAATGTAGATCAATGTCGCTTCAGTCAATCTCTGGGTTGGTTTATGAATTTAACATCTGACTTGCAAACATCCTAAGAGCCCTGGTGGTAGCTCAATAACCTCATTAGATAACCCCCTATACTTTGTGTTTACTGCCTATAATAAGGTCAACCTAAATCCCTAAACTTAGCTAGAAACTGTGAGTGAAAACCGAGCTCAGTCTCATCCCTAGACCATCACACTGTCTCTCATTGGCAGTCTGGATGCATCCCACCTCCTGTGTTCTATGGGTGAGATGCATCCCTGTTTCCCTTAAGGACATGTGCTATGATTGAATGAGACTTTTTCTACCTCCAGATTTTGTTTTTTTCTTCATTGTTTTCAGCTCTATTCAGTAGTTTTGTTTTCCATGATCAGTATATCACTGTTGAACCATTATTCCTTTACATTATTTAGCCTCCATTGATAAGGAATTGTGAATTTTTTTATGTATTTTTCATCATTTACAGTCCTCCTTTACAAAAAGTAGCTCAATCGAACTGTCATATTTCGATTTGAAAGTGTTGTAACTATCATTTTCAGTCAAAGAAAAGAGTGTCATAAATTATTCTTCTTTTAGATAGTTGATTACACTTTTTCCATTGTATTTGATTTGAATTTTCAATTCTTTGAAGTGTCAAAAACAATTTTCCTTTTGAAACTAAAAGTGTCGTCTTAGTCTTCCCTTTGTTTTTGAAAAGAATTTGTTAAAGTGTCACTTTGAAGAAAAGTAGGTCAGATATGTACTTAGTTTTCTTTTTGTAATTCTCACATTAAGAAAGTGGAAAAACAAATACATGCATGTGCATTTGCATTTAGACTGCATGCGGAAATTGATTTAGGAAAAGTGCATTTAGTGTGTGTTCTCTGCTCTATGTTGAAAGAATTTTACTCTTCTTTTCATAGTAGCTAGGATTTTCATTGCTAAAAGAAAATAAACAACTGTTTATCATCTTAGATTGCATATTTAAGAATTGTATATCTACATCATGTGGTGAACCTTGAAAGGCAAACTTCTTAAGAAATATCAATTGTAAAATAAACCTCAATGAACATAAAAACGCTTTGGAACGTAACACACAGCATCTAAAAGTCTAGGCTAGAGACGTATTCCAGCATCGTAAATCCTGGTAACTATCGCTTTCATTGTAGGTGGGCTGATTCCTCCACTTTGATACGACAAGTGCCAGTGCGGACTTGTGCTCCCACGTACCATCGAGTATATATTGGGAGACCGTAATAGGCTATATCCTTTACCCTTAGGAAGTCGTGTTTGTTGCCCTATCGATTGTAATGCACTGAATACCACATTTGACAAGATTGACTACAATACGTAAAAGTATATTGCAGTTGTGTGATTGGTTTGGTAATCCCTCTATCTAGATTTCCAGATTAATCACTTTCATTCCTTTTTAGACTCCTTAAAAGAAAAGGTTCATATGATAACTTGTCACTTTAGGCTCATTAAAAATCAAAGGTGACTAGAGTCATCTTTAGCTTTTTCTTGACTCTTTAAAATTGAAAAAGCAAGTTGTGTCAAAGAGTCATAAAATTTATTTTAATTGGAATAACATCACTATTCCCTCATTGGTCTTAGGTTACGAAAATGGAGTCCACCAATCAAGGATTTCCCCTTGGGGGAAATCCTAGTCCTTTCTCTTCTTGGGGAGATATTGGTGCTCCATACATGGCTACATTGTCCCTTCCAGGACTCACAATTGGCCTGCCAGTATGACTATTCTCGACCTCTGTTGTTCAAAACACCATAATTCTTGAGCAATCAAATTAGAAACTAGATGATACTTGAGTGGTTCCCCCACCTTCTACTCTGTTTGTTACCCCCTCTCCTTCTTCCTCCTTGATTGGTGAAACTAGTAACACTAAAAAGCAAGTAGCTAAGAAGAAGAAGAAAGGGAACGAGAAGAAGAAGAAGAAGCCAACAATGGAAGGTGGTAACCATGCATCATCTTGCGAAAATCCACACACTGCACCAACCAAACCTAAATCTTCATGTGTCATTTGCAAGGGAGACCAGTATCATCAAGATTGTCCTTCCATCCCATGGATCTTAAGGGATTGGTCTCCCCATTTGCACAATCCAGTGTCTTCAACCTTTCTTGATCACGTTGAGAGTACACCATCAACTAGTGAAAACGAAGTTAATGGACAGAAAGGAAGATCTAAATTTCCTTGTAAGCTATGTGAAGGCAATCATGCCCTCCACTTTTGTTGTTTCCTGGATGAAGCTAAAAGAGTCTTGGATAACTGTCCTACTTCATTATAGTGACTTCCACCCGGATACAAGAAACTCTTGCCAAGTCCATCGCTAGTTGAAAATTCGACTGACACACCTTTGTTGTCATTCGAAACACCTATCATTGAAGATAAACCCTCTCAGTCCACACTGGACCAAAGTCAATAGGTCGAGATGGCTGTCAACCCAATCTTGTCTTCATAAGGTTCATATTTAGATGATATAGTCTCGAAAGAGGATGAGAATGACATCGTTCAAATTCTTTTTGTTAGCACAAAATCAGATGAAAATGGGGGAAATCTACCTATTCCTTTACCGCAGGAAAGAAGTTCCTCAGTTCAATAGATTCATCCGACAGTTTATTCGGTCCCTCCTCCAAGTAATCAAGTCATTTCCTTCGATTGGAATCTACTCGCGAGACCCCGCCTACCATGTAATTTACCATTCCAAATCATAGTACAAGTTTACAGAATGATCATGGCTGGCACTATCATAGATGCAGGGGATTCTGTGAGTATTCTTTCCTCAATTGCATGGAAAGCACTTGGTTCACCATCACTTCTACCTAAGATTTGAAATCTGTCAGGATTTAATAAAGGAACCAATCAACCGTTACGGATCCTTCTAAATTTGCCTATAACTTTGAGAAGAAAAACTATTCATCTAAACGTGATGGTAGTCCAAGGGCCTCGAGATTACAATCTACTCGTTGGGAATGAATACATTTATAGCATGGGAGCTCTAGTTTCCTCACTCTTTCGAGTGATGTGTTTCTTGTATGAAGGGAGAATGGTCTAGCTTGTTAAACAACTTTCATTCCCCAATTCAAACATGGCTACTTGTCAAATGCCATCCATAACTAGTCTTTTTACACAAGGAATGTCCCATCAACCTCCAGTCCATCCACCTGATGATTGCGAGTGATTCTGTGAATGTGACGAAACCCAGGGAGCTCTCTCCCTAGCCTACCTCGGTAGGAAAACCCCAGATATAAGATATGTTTCCTCGTAGGATATATGAACAATCTGACACACCTGTCCGTTTAGGAAAATGCGATCAGTCTAGAATAGGATTTCCTTGTTGAAGGTTATGTGATTGGAAGATCACACCATTCACCTTTGTCTATTTTGATGGACAGAGCCATGGAAGTGTTTTGGTTGCTACGCGGACAAAACAATTTTTCTAATGCAAGGACTTCCATATGCTAACCTAGAAACTCTACTTTTCTTTATACCTGGGGGCATACAAACCTTTTTTAAGTAAGTGAAAAGCAACCATCGTAACTTTAACCTCGTAGTTTTTACTAACTTCAACTGTTGAAGTTACATGATTGGTCTACTCAACCATTCACCTTCGTAAGGGCCAAATGGCACCTGCAAAGTAAAGGAGATGTTTCTACGAAACTATCCTACCTATCCTCAGTAGTTCGTTAACCCTTAGGATAGTAGTTGGTCATTCCTAGCTTACATACAAAAGGCTCTGAAGCAAAGTTTCACATGGGGCAAGCTCCCTAAAAATGAACCTAGTAATGAGAGACATCCTTATTATATGACTGGCACAAGCAGGTTTACACGAAGATCAAGCTCGTTAAAAATAAACCTAGCAATGAGCATATGTTCCCCCATATTTCAAGCTCATTAAAAAATGAACCCACCTTCGGTAAATAACGTTTGTGATCACATTGCTATTAGCTTTCGAGCCTTGGTCATGTTCTTACCATCACCTCCACTTTTTAGCCAATCATACGCCTCCACTTGATTGTTTACCCTTTTGAGGAACAATTGTGATGAGTGATTCTGTTAGCCGCCTTCTTTACACTATCGTGATTGAAAAGTTCCAAAATTACTTGGAACCAGCTGCTACCCGAAAATATCACTCGTTCCTAAAAAACGAGTCTCTTTTAAGCTCTTTTTAGACTCTTAAAATATAAAAATATTATTGAGCAATTGGCCTCTCCAGCTCATTAAAGTGATTGGAAGTGCCATCCCTCCTCTATATTTTAATCTTCTCGGACCTGAGGAATTATTACACAAAAATATCAAGCGCTTTTCTTTTTTGGCTTGCTAGAGTGATTAGAAAAGTCATCCCTTTCGTATTATTTTATACTTTTTCGGACTTAAGGGATTACACTACGAAAAAGGACTACTAGAGTTTCCTTTCCGTCTCTGTTCATACTCTCTAAAACTGAAAAGGATTGAGTTATCTTTGTCATTAAACTAATTAAAACAATAGCGACAAACTTGTCCATACAGACAAGAGCAAGTTTCGCTGTTGCTAGGCTCGCTAAAACATAGCGATAGGTTTGCCGGAAGGGAAAATTATAGAAGAAGCATATGTTATCCTCCTCAAGCTTGACTAAAATAAAGAGGTATTGGTCAACAATGACTGGGAAAAAATTGGGAAGAAAACTTGAAGAACTTCATTGGTAGTAGGTCTCTCTTGAACATGACACATTCACTCCATCACCATGATTGAGTCGGGTTGGGTTATTCCATTCACTGCTCGTATCACCATTGGTCCTCTGTATCATCCATTTTTTGGGGTTAACACTACCAATCCATTTCAGTGTCACTGATATGTTCAAGAGAATTCACTCAGAGTATTCACCAACCTAGCTAACACATCATCCACTGCAATACCTTCATGATCCATTCTTTCATGACTGCCACCCTGAACCTTGTATCACCAGATCATTTTCACCTCCACAAAATCATTTGCTCTGTTTCATGTCATAGATATGGGATTCATCAAGGCCCTCCTACAATGGGTCACTTCTTGTCGACATCAGCTCATTATCCAAGAAGTTGACTTAGGGACAACCCTTTCAGTACTTTGAAGCTTGAGTGCCTCAATGGCAAGTTTCTCACTTCCGGTGACAGGTTTACATCAATGGCCTTTCATCGAAAGATTTTGAGTGGTGTTCGACATTAGCTCATGTATTCACACCACGTGAATTGTACTACAGTACCTTGAGGGTCATTATCATTATTGGTGATTCCTCTCGCACCTGTTAACAACTTACATCATTGGTTGGTGATCAAGCGATGTCTTTCCATGTTCGACATCAGAACATATTTTCACATGGATCGACTTGTACTTCGGGTGAAGATTGAACAAATTTGAAGACCTCATATCTAGTTTCATCCATCCTAGCTGCGATATATTCCATAAAATAAAGACATCAAATGTACTCTATAGCTGCACAGAAAATCATACAAGCTAAGGGATGATGGCTCTACTAGAATCATTAGTCTACCACACAGACGATTGTCTGTCCTATGTACATGAAAATTACTTTTTAAAGTTGAGCACAAGAATGCCTGCCTCATCTAGATCATGAAATTATTATGAAGATAATGTATTGTATTGTATCATATTATAGGTCTCCTTGCAGTTCGAAAGACCTTGGATCCTCATCATAAAGCATTTCACCCGACATCAAAAGATTTACGACCTCATGCTTTAGGGGGCAACTGTTATAGACATATTTGGGCACTGTATCTGCAATCACATATGTCCATAAACCAAGGGCTTCTAAACCCCTAAAAGTGTTGTTTCATACCCTAAAGGATCAAGGTAAACTGATTACATCATTTCCCAGAAGTTATCCCTGAAAAACTGCTCAGAACTGGTCAAAACTGGACCATACAGACTGCTCCATGCTAAGGGTATGATACATCTCACCTGCTACACACAGAGGGAGTGATGAATGCTAGAAATCCCTTCTGTATGGTGTGATGAGCGAGAGCAGACAAATGGTAGAGGCAGTTTGCTAGGTTGGAAACAAGAGAATCTTCTAGAAACTGTTCATTTGACACTTGCCTCTCTAAATTCGCTAAGGGATGAGTAAGAGATCATCAAATCTCTATGTGGAACCAAGAACTATCAGTGAAATGACACTAATAAAAATCCCAGAAGTTGAATCACCCCTTGCAAATATCTATATATGGATCCCTCATCCTAGAGATCCAGAGGCTGGAATTTTGTATTTTGTAAGGAAGGGTTGTTGGTTTCTCTGTGAAACATTGTATCATTGGGTGATCTAGTCTTTTAATGAGGTGAAGAGGGTTTTCTTGGTAGGAGGATGGTGTTGGATCAGACATTTGTGTTGTAATCCTCTCTTCTACTACTTCTATCAATAAATCTATTTGTGTTTTTCTCCATATACTTGTATATCTATGAATCTTGTATTTGTTTATGCATGTGTATGGTTAATGTACATCTGATCCTTTATTGTTTATGCTTATAGATCCCTATGATTTGATGGTATTTTTCTTCTTTGACTCTACAGGTATTCTTTGAAGTGGGACAAGTGAGAAAAGAGTGGTGAAAGTTCTATCAAAGGAGAGAGGAAACAAGCGAGGAGCCAAGTGAAAGATTGAGGTTGGTACTGTCTCCTTCTCTCTCATCTATCTCTCATAAAGGAAAACATAAGTAACTTTGAATTGTTTGTTTTTAAGATAGCTACCCATCTTAGTGGGACTAGTAGCTCTGAATAGACTCTAGTTTTTTCTGGAAACAACCATTCACCTTTCCTGGGAAGGGTTATTCATTTAACGTGACCAACTATACCACTCCTCCTTTGGTGATCTCCTTAATAACAGAAGGCCCTAATCAGTTTATCCTAAATTTTTTGGAGAATTTATCAAACATACTATCATACAACAAAAACAAATCATTTACCTTAAATGTGCATAGCTTGATGTGTCGATCATGCCATGCCTTTTCTCACTGCTTTTAGACCTGCTGGTGAAATCCAGCCAAAATTGTTTCTTCTTCGAGCTCATCTGGCTACAAGAGCCTCTCTCCTAGGGCTCCATGATCTGTCATACCTAGGAGTGCCTCTATGTACAGACTAGGCATAATGTATTCCATAGGCATTATGACTTCCACACCATTGACAAGCCTAAAAGGGATTTCTCCTTTCAAATTTTTGCATGTTGTTCAATAAGCCCACAATACTGCAAGTATGCGTAGGTGCCAATCACTTCACTGTGCAATGAAAACCTTGGTCAGTGCATTTTCAAGCACTTTGTTGAACACCTCCACTATCTCATTAGCCTACGGGTGATAAGGTGTGCTCTTCTGGTGATATACCCAAAATTCCTCTGTTAGTGTGATGATCGTCTCCTTCAGGATGTGCATGCCATAATCAGTCATTAATAGCCTTTGACATCCAAATCACATTAGTAAATTTTCAAATAAGAACTTCACAGCCATCACACTCCTGTCTTCCCTTGTGGCTAAATGGGTCCTACAAAATCTCTTAGCCACTTCCCAAAGGGTTGCGATGTTATGTTTGGATACGAAGGCATTTCATCCCTTTGCGATGGCCTACCTATTCTTTGACATACATCACAGACCT
Organism: Pinus taeda; assembly: GCA_000404065.3. Taxonomy (NCBI): domain Eukaryota; kingdom Viridiplantae; phylum Streptophyta; class Pinopsida; order Pinales; family Pinaceae; genus Pinus; species Pinus taeda. Next base: position 22,438 of record APFE031311147.1, on the reverse strand, counting down.
TACAGTTTGCTTTTGAATCCTGATGAAGGGTTGGCCACCATAACCTTGTGCAAAAAATCTTCTATGCAATTGCTCTCCCTGCATAGTGTCCTCCCACAGCAACCCCATGAGCATCCATGAGGATGCTGTTTCATTGAAACTCATGGACATACCATATAAATATCTCATTAGTCCCCATCTTGTATAGATTCCGAACAATGACAAAGAAATCTTCGACACAAACCACTAATTCTTATTTTTCTAGATAGAGTATCCTTATGGTGTAGTTCCTGTTGTCAAGAAGTGTATTATATCCTAGAAATGACCATTCGTGACATCCACGACAAATAGTTGCACACCAACCAATCCTTCTTCCATGTTAGTAGGTTCCTGCCTTATTTTGATGTGTGACAAATGGTTTGTTCATGTGTTCAATCATCTAGGCTTCACAACAACTTCAAAATCGTACTCTTGGAACAATAAGAGCCATCTACAGATTTTCCTCCCCCGACACAGGCTTAATGATCAGGTACTTCAGTGTGGAGTGATCTGTATATATCCTAAAATGGTGTCCTAGAAATCAATGACAATACTTTTGCAGTGCATACACCATAGCTAGCTCCTCACGTTCACTGGTAGAGTAGTTCTTCTCTACTTTGGATAACTTGTGGCTTATGATAGGATGGTCCAAGCCTTCTCCTCCATCTTGCGTTAGTACTACCCTAGGCGCTATACATCACGTGTCAACATGTACATGAAAGTATTTCTTCCAGTCTAGGAAGTCTAGAATCAACGTGGTAACCATCTTTGGTTTTAATGTATCAAAGCTTTTCTTACTGTCATCATTCCAAGAGAGCATAACATGTTTCTTCAGAAAAACTTCCATTGGCAGGGTGATCTGGGCATAGATTTTGATAAAATTTTTGTAATATCACTTATGTCCCAAAGTAATGTGCAACTGTTTCATAGTCCTTGGTGCTTCCAAGTTCAATATCACCATGATCTTTGGGGGGTCTACCATCAGTCCTTGTCTGCAAACCACTTGCCCCAATAGTTCCAAAAAATAATGAGAAACACACACTTCTTTGGGTTGAGAGTGATCGACATCTTCGATAGGTATCCAACATCAAGTGAAAGCTCGCTATGTGGCGCTTAACCAACCTGAATACAGTCCAGTCATCAACATATACCTAAAAGAACTTATGAATAAATTCTTTGAAAGCCACAACAACCCTGTGTGAAAAGATTGCAGGCGCATTCTTCAATCCAAACAGCATTACAGTTTATTGAAACGACCCCACCTAGTCACGAAGGTTGTCTTGCTCCTATCCTCAGTTGTGATTTTGATTTGGTGGTACCAAGAGAACCCATCGGTAAAGAAGTATGCTTCCTAGCCACCTACATTGTCCAACACTTCATCTATGAACAGAGTCAGGAAAGGGTCGTGCATGCAAGCATCATTCCATTTTTTGAGATCCATGCATATCCTTATGTCATCCTTTCGCTTCTTCTCTTGCTCCATCATTAGGCTTACCCAATCAGATTCCTCCATAGGCTCAATGATGTCTGCCACTAGCATTTTATCTAGCTCAAAGTGAACCTTCTCCTTGTATTTCGGATTGAGGTGGTAAGGCCTCTGCTTAATTGGCTTCACGTCGAACTTTAGCATGATCTTCATCACTCCTATGTCTCTGATTATATCTTTCAGAGCCGTAAACTTTGTAGGGAATAAGTCCTAGTATTCAGGAAGCCATTTAGTGACCTTATCCACCATTGTGTCATCCCAGTAGTCTCAAATATTTCTGAATTTGGGCTCTTCCTCCATACTGAAGTTCACCTGTTTTGTTTTCACTGGCGTGGTTATATCAAGGTTCTCAATATTTGGTCCTTGAACCTCGCAGTATTCTTTTGTTTCTAGAGTGTTGATCTTCCATGAATCCCCATGCTCATTTTTAGCAATTACATTATAACATTTGAACATGTGACTTAGCTAAGTAGCCCATTCAGGCTTAATTAGCTCTAAAGGATCCTATGGTCTCTTAAAGATGGCTTCTTTCACCTTTTGTAGCACTTCATCAATACTATCAAACCCATCCTCAAAACTCAATGTCATCATGAATCCTTTGTGCAGGATATCCCATTTCCCTGCCCCATGGAAGAGCTCTATTTTTATACACCAATTCATTGGGATAAGATGTAGGGTATGACAAAACAGGTGCACCCACTTGGGTTAGGGATTTCCTCAATGAGCCTGTGTCCATTTTGCCAGATGCACAGATGGACCATTCTACCCATTGTACTAGTCTATCAGTCACATCCTAGGCTTCCCAAATCTTGTCCTCATTAGCTTCCCACACTTGTGCAAATCATCAAAACTTCCCTTGTGTGTACCCCACCATCTTGCGAGCATAGCGCGCAGTGCCCACTCCAAGTCATGCAAGCGTACTTTTCTGGTACCTCCCTTTCAAGTTCATCCAAAAGGATTTCTACCTCATTTAGACCATCACAAGTAGGCAAATTTCTTACCTCTGATGACACAAAGGGTAGCGACCGGGTCATCATGTTGTAATTAAGTGAGTTACTTCATGTAACTGATTTAGCCAACATTCTATTTCTTCGTTGGAGTCTGAAGTCCAGAAACTCTCACGATCACACGTGGTCTATCCATCCATGGTGGGATTCATCCAATCTTGGTCTCACGTTGTTATCTTATAGATATAATCCACATCATCATCACTCTTATAATCACAGACAACCTCATTGTAGCGTAATCCTTCAGTAGGATTGAGGCATATTATTACGTGTAATGATTTATTATCAAATTTCATCTTGCACTTCTTCAAATTGATTACCCCTTTCATATAGTAGCCTAGTCAATTCCCAGGAAAATAGGGTAGGGATTATTTTCATCTACTATCTCTATTACTTCAAAATGCACCAACATGATCACTCCCTCAATATCCATGGTCACCCCCTGCAGTCGTCCCATGTGGATGGTTTTCTATTGATTCGCCATTCTTAGCTAAATCAAAGAACATTGTAGTGTAGGTCTCCCCATTTTCTCCCAAGTATGCTTTGGTAGGACATTCGCATTTGACCCCAGATCCAAAATGACGTGATCCATGTCATACTCTCCTACTTGTGCGGTCAGTCTCATCTCTCATCCCGTCCTTGTTTTATGCTTGCCAATTTTTCGTAGTAGATGTGGTTCACCTGGTGTAGTCCTAGCACATCTATTGATGAGTTCTTGTAGCCCTTTCACAACCTTACTATCATGAAGGAACTTCATAAAGGTTTGCAGGAATGTTGTGAGCATAGAGGGGCCCATCCCTGGCTCAGGCTTATCCTTGCTTCCCGAGGTGGACGCCTCAACAAAGCTCTTCTTAGCTTCCATGAAGGTTTCATCAGCGTGCTCCAAATCGAACTCAAACTCTTTCATCGAGGCTTTGCAAGCCCATGTACTATCTTCTATTTGTTTCCCTTTATCATCTCCCATCGGGATTCCACTTTTGAGTATTATATTCAGAATTGGATCTTCTTCGCGTGGGTTAGATCTCATCATCTGTAGGTTCTGAGTCGGTGGAGGTGGTAGTGCCCCTTTGTTACATATCCTAGCTATCAACGTAGGGCAATCTTTCATTTCATAATCAAACAACATCCAATACCTGCACGATGGATGCATTAGATTAGTAAAATCACAGCCATAGTTTCCTGGTCCTCCGCAATTGTAGAAAATCAATTGTCCTCAACCTCTACCAAGTCCTTCTCTGCCTCGTCTGTGCCCCTAAAATCGTTTCCACCGCATACTTTCATTCTGGTCAAGGGCCCGCGTTTCAGCATGAACTCTGTAGGTGGGAGTTCTATCCATAATCAATTCATAGCTCCTACAAGTATGCTCATCATGTCCTACTGACCTATAAATATTGCAGAAGAACAATAACGGTGCTTGTACATACTTTTGTAGAAAGTGACAGTTATTTGTGGCATGTTTTCTAGCTACCTGACAGGTAGTGCAACATAAGGCAGACGTCACGCTAGGTCTTGCTTTAGATTCTGGCCTTAAAGGCATTGGTCCTCCTCCTACACGGTAATTTGTAGAGACTAGGCAATTGTCTTTGTCATGACCTTGAATCTTGCATTTCATGCACCATACCTCCTCCTATACCTCTAGTCGAATTGTCCTATCCTACTTCGAACTTTCCATCTCAAGGCAAAAATTCTTTAGCTACATGTGGATCTGCTGAACTCATAGCTTAGAATCTTACATCTAAGTCTCATGTAGTATTATGGCAATCCCCAAGGCCTCTACTTGAGTTGTTATCCTCTACTATGACAACGCACTCCTTAAGTGTGGTAGTTGCGAAGCCACAAACCATTCATGATGTTATCCATCTGTCAAATACATGTTGGCTTCACAAATTGTACACTTCAACCTTTGATATAGCACCCAAGGCATCTCACCTGGTTGCATCATGATCTCTTTGAATCCCAAAATTGACTGTGCCTCAGATTTAGGCCTGCTAAATTCCCTATTTAGTGTTGTCTGGATGTCTGCTACTCGACCATTCAAGTTATTGTTATAGTACACAATATACCAGGTTGGCGAATGATCTTACAAAGAACTAACCAGTGTTTCCTTCTTTATATGATCATATGTAACACCATGAGATTCCCATAAAACCCTCACAATGAACCAGAATTGGTCTGGGTCCTCATTTCCCAAACCTTTGAACAAAGGAAACCTCACTTTGTTTTCCGTACTAAATGACAGTGGAGGTGGAGGTGGTACAGGCGAAGTCAAAGGTGATGGTGGTGAAGTAAGAGGTGGTGTGGGTGGAGGTGGTATTCATGGGAATCCTTGTCTTATTAGATGGATAAAACTTTGCAGAGAAACATTCACTATCCCTTCTTCATCTCTTCATGGAGGTGAAATCAAGGGGATATGATCAAGACCCTTATTTCCTTCATTCCTGTAATTTTTTCTGCTTCACGTAGTCACAAACATCAAGGTAGCTGCATAACCCATTTTTCACACAACAACATTTTAATCCAAGTATTAAAAGGTTTTATGTACTTGCCTTGTGGTCCTTTGAAGAAGCATCACTCATGATAGTTGACTGAAGTGTCAACCACGAATTTAGTCACAAATCCCCCTATGACATGATCAAGCTAATGATTGACAGCACGGGCGATATTATCCTATTATGCTTCAAACCTTAGCACTAGCTCTTAGGTCCACAAAATAGGACCATCAAGTTTCCACATTCCTTCACTATCTGCTAGCTTTGTGATCCACTTGTATAGCTCAATAGGGAAAGAGTAGAAAAAGATCTCGTCAATTTCTATACAGGTACCAGTCCAACTACTGTTCCTTTGATATTCACAGGTTACTATTCTAATATCCCACAAATTCATTGATCTTTCTATCCAACCAGTCTCCCTTCTCCTTCTTAGTTACATTACAGTGATACAACATCACACATCTCTTATGTAGATTCCGGTCCTGGCAACAGAACCATTTGATGGCTTGAGCGGGCCTAACCTGAGTTCAATATTATTTAGCCAAGAAAATTGCTACACTACTGGCCCTTTCAGCATCAACTCATGAAGAATGGACCGAAGTCTCACCCAAAGCAATATGGGGGGATGCTCGAAACAAGTTTCTGCACCCTTGAGATGGTTCTGATGTCATTTGATCTCTTCTATCATTACCTTCGTGTAGGTGATCTTGCGCTAGTTCTTGTAAGAAAAACCCTTTGTTCCATCTTTCAATACCTTCATGAAAGTACATGATTGACCTTCACGCAACTCTAACATATAGCTTATGTAATTTTGCGATGTTATAACAACATGCCATGTAGATTCCTCAATTATCCTAAGTGATTTGATTATCTTGTTAAATACTTAAATTTATCAGTGCATAAGCATATATTCACAATTGCGTTCAATTATTTAATGTAAGTACACTCATTCACACATCATATAATAATAATAAAGGAAATTCATACACAAAATATCCAAACCCATTAACAAAACAAATACACAGAAATTACAGAATAACTCCTTTTATTAATATCTTCCAAGTATTACAGACTCTATTTATCCTGAGCACATAGCTGCAAGGGTCCGCGCACTTAGCTGCAGACTTCTACCCTAGGCCTTTGCACACTCAACTGCAAAGCCTCTACCTACACTACAACCCAAGACGTAGACTAATTCTTATGACTCTTTTCCTCATGTTCAATGCTATTAACGACTTAGAGATCTCCAGCCGACCTTTACAAAACTAAGGGTGGACTACCCTTGGTGACACATAATATCTTTGCACTCTGTGACCACAAATTTCTGAGTCTTTACAATAATATTACAAAAACATGGGCTTTTAGCTGCAAAGCTACCCTTGGGGCATCCTACTCCCAATACCGAGGAGAGAAAGAACCATCAAAGCACTTCATGTCTAGAACATATTGTGACTGTAGGATTGTAAGTTCCAAAAAGTACATACTAAAGAGACACACTTTATCAAACTATACACTAGAACAAGTTATACTTAATTATTTCGTATGTGTCGGAATATCGTAACATCCCCCATACTAACAACTCAGGGTAGGATTGAAGGATGTACAAATATGACATAATAGGAGAATGAAAGAGGAATTATAGCCTAGCCCCCATTAGTGAAAACATCCTAAGCTCCAAATATAAATCAAAGTTTAGTAAATTGTGCCTTTGTGAGAGCCTTTGTAAATATTTTTTCAACTTGATCATTGGTTGAACAATAATGCACTTCAAGAATGTGGTCATGAATGAGATTTTTTATTAAGTTCATGTGTAGTTAAATGTGTTTGTTGTGTTGATGTTGGACTAGATATTTGCATAGTTAAAATGGCACTTTGATTATCACATCATAGTGTAGTTGGATTTTTCTACTGAAAACCAAACTCTTATATGATCTCACGAAGCCACATGGGTTCCTTACTAGCTTCAACGACGCCATGATACTCTACTTCGTGTTGAAGAAAGATAAATTTCACTTTGTTTATTCGAATCCCATGTAATAGGTACATAATCAATAGTGAAGATATAACCTAGAGTAGACATCCAATCATCATGGTCACCAACCAAATTAGAATAAGTGAAACCAACCAATAGACGAGATTCTTTTGCGTTGTAATGATTCCAAAATTGAACTATGAATCAAACATAAAGAAGTATTCTTTTAGCTTCTTTTCAATGACTTTCATGTGAGTTTTTCATAAACGGAGTAACGAGGTCAACAAAAAAGGAAATATTAGGATGGGTATGGGTCAAATGTAAAAGTTTTCCAACAAGTTGACGGTATAATGTTGCATCAACTTCAGGGAAAGTACAATTTATGGAAATTTTGGCTCTAGACTAAAAGGGAGAAGGGGTTGGCTTATAGCCTTCAATGTGAAAGTGGCATAGGATATCATGGGCATACCTAGACTAGGAAAGGGAAATACCTTCTTTGGATTGCAAGACTTGAAGACCAAGAAAATAATGCAAGTGTCCTAAGTCTATCATTTCAAGCTAATTTTTAAGGCTGGACTTCAAATGTTTTATAAGGTTAGGATCACTACTAGTAAGGATAAGATCATCAACATAAAGCACAACAATGATAAGAGACTTACCCACTTTCTTGGTGTAGAAAGTACCGTTAGAATGACACCTAGAAAATCTAGTGTCGAAAAGAAAGCTATCGGTTTTGGCATACTAAGCCCTGGGGGCTTGCTTGAGACAACATATGGATTTCTTAAGCTGACATACAAGGCTGGAGGTGGTTTGTATAAATTCAGGAGGTTGTTCCATATAGATATCTTCATGCAAGTCCTCATGCAAGAAGGAGGATTTAACATCCATCTAATGGACTTCCCATTTGAAAGAGGCAACAAGGGAAAAAACAAAGTGGATAGAGTTCATTTTGGCAACAAGGAAGAAGGTTTTAGTATACTCAATGCCCTAAAATTCTGAAAAAACATTAGCAACAAGACGAGATTTATGTTTATCAAATTTTTCATCTTGTCCAAACTTCGTTCCATGAACCCATTTGCATCTAACAAGTTTTCATCCCTTTTGAAGAGGAACAAAGTCCCATGTATCATTTTCCAATAATGAATGATATTTTTCATTCATAGCTACGTCCCAATCTGGGCCTACAGAATGGCTTCAAGGTCATAATTCACTAAAGCTTGAGCTAGTAAAGAAGAGGCTCTATCAAACTAAGAACGTGTATGACGTTGATCTATATGATCATCTGCAAGAGCACCTGCTGCATCCTGAGTAGCGTAGACCCATTTTGGAAGTGAACGAGTTGAAGGAAAATCTTGAGAAAGTGGGGGAGGATTGTCATCCTCGCTATCATCATCTGAAGAAGGAATATTTTTAGAAGTAAAAGGGATAGAGAGAGGTGGCTCATCCATTGAACTAGGCTCGCAAGCTGATATATTTTCAAAAAACTTTACATCTCTTCTACTGATAACAATTTTGGATTTAGGTTAAAGAAGTCTATATCCTTTGACATCTTCAGAATATCCAACAAAAATACATTTTTCACTCTTAGGTTCTAAGGCTTTATGTTCCCCATCTAGAATATGGGCCCATGCTTCACTTCCAAAAACATGAAAGTGACTTACATCTGGTTTAATTGAACTCCATGTTTCTTCTGGAATGATATTCTTTAAAACCTTAGTAGGAGTGCGATTACTATGTAATTTTCATAGTTAATTTATTCTACCCAAAGATTAACACTAAGTCCTTTAGGTTGAAGCATACAACTAGTCATTTCCCTTAAGGTGAAATTCTTCCTTTCAGCTACACCATTTTTGTCGAGTATATCGAACAATATGTTGCATTTGAATTCCATGCTTAGTGCAAATGTTGATGAATTTTTTGATAATATATTCTCCACCATTATCAGATCTTAGCTTAATAATTTGATGTCGATATTGTTTCTCAACAAATGAATTAAAGGCCAAGAACATGTTAAAGACTTCACTCTTGAGTTTTAAGAATTATACCAAAGTGCGTCTGGAGAGATCATCAATGAAAGTTAAGAAATACTTATAGCCATAGAATGAAACAATTCAAAGTGGACCACATAAATCACTATACACAAGTAATAAAGGGGCTAACGCATGCCAAGAGGAACATTTTTCAAAACTATCTTGATGATGTTTTATGAGTACACATATGAAACAAACATCATCTTTGCAAGATACCATAGGAAGACATGTAACCATATTTTCTTTACATAAATTTTGAAGGGAGCGATAGTTTAAGTGACCAAATCGCTCATGCCAAAGTTTGCTCACTTCATCATTATCAAAAACAAATAATGAGGGAAGGGTTATTGACCCAAACTTGTTAAACTTATACAACCTTGTAGAATCATTAGGGACTCTAATAGCTAAAATATGTGTAGGATCTCTTAGGTCCATAATTACAACATCATGAGGTGAAAATTCAACAATTTCTCCTTCACCTCAATGAGTTATCCGATATACAAATAGAATGTTGCATGATAACGTATGAACACATAATACATCGTTAAATTGACCATTTTCTAGATGAAAAGTTCCAGTCCCTGTAACACTAAGAGAACTATCATCACCAACATAAATATTTTTGGTGTTACAATCATTTAAAGAAGAAAACATGGCTTTGTTTTTGGCCATGTGATAAGAAGCTCAAGAATCAATGGGCCACTCATGAGAATGAAAAGAAGAAGATACATTTAGTGCATAATAAGATCAAGACGCTTAAAAACCACATGCAAAAAGTGTTATTCATGAAGATGATGTTGAATTTGAAGAGTGACCCAAATGGATGTTATGATTCTTCATGGATTCTTCAAGGTCTTCCATCTTCTTAAAGCATTTGGATTCTATTCGGCCACCACAATTACAAAAGTTGAAATGGTTATCAGTCTTCTTCCCTTTGTTCTTATTTTCCCTATAATTTTGTTGAATTGTTTTTCATTTTGAGATTGAATTTGCTTAGGACCCTGTCTAGTTTGGGAAAATTACTTTTAAAATGGTTCTTCTAAGGATTATTTCAATTTGGTTGTTATTGAGCTACTAAGGCTTTCATAGAATAATTTCCAGTATTAAGAAGACCAAGATGTCAGAGTTTTCCTTGTTCTCTTATTAAAGAATAAAAAAAGGTGTCAAAAGAGGGGGACTTGTAGTCTTGTCCTTGAGAAATAAAGGCTTCTATAGTAGAATGTGAGGTGGAAACAAACACAGAGTAGGTTGGTCCTAACTTTGTAAGAATGGAATAGATAAAGCTACCATTTTCTTTCTTAACTTTAACACCTTCCGAGAGAACTATAAGGGTCTTGAACTTGGACAAAAAATCTTCAATGGACGAAAAATTATTGGGGTCCAACGTAAGAAACTCATTTTCATGTTGATGGGATCTAATTTGATTTTTAATTCCAAAAAAATTATTGAGCTATCTCATTGCTTCATTGGGGATATTAATTTATGTGATATGGAATCTAAGGTGTAGAGAAATAGACATCCCTATCGAACCACTGATATGAACTTAAACAAGATGGAAACAACTTACATATATAATTAAAAACATGGAGATGCAGCAAACAAACACTTCCTTTCATTAATAGAAAAATATTGAACTATGCTCACAAACAGAATGGAAATAGGATAGCTTAGGCGATGGTAGCTTATCACTGAGAAGAGATGTGGTGGTTACATGCCTCTAAAATGAGTTATAATGAGGCTGAAGGGCCTTTTTTTTAATAAGAAAAAAGGGAAACCTATAAACAACAAAAACCCTAACCCAAGGAGGTGTAATACCAAGAATTTATGGGCCCCATTGGGGTTAGTTGGGCAGCCAACTTCCTTGGGTCATAACTTGGTCATATTATCTTCACTTGATGCGTATGACACCTCACTGGAAAGATATTTCTGAGGACTATAGCTGCTGACATGATTGCAATAGAAATCACTATAGGAATGTTTCCAAAAAAAACTTTGTTTAGGGCCTCAAAATGGTTTCGGAAGTTCAAGACCCGAAAGACTGCAAAAAATAGTAAATCGTGCTACAATTAAGGAAACTTATGAAAATGACTGGGGGGTCTAGGACGAATAGGCAGGTAGCCATCAATATCCACCTAGATCAGCGAAGTGGTTGATCTTGCCCATTTTCCTATTTTTCTTGCTTATCTTCATCTTTAGGTTTAGACTCTTGGCCCGAGGTTATTCTATAAAGACCTTTACTCCTAACTAAATCCACAATGTAGGATAGCCATTGGAAGTAGTTGGTGCTCCCAAGAATAATTAGGCATGGATTTTCCTTTTAAAAATAAAATTAACGTGTAGATTTTGAATCTAAGTGTTCCAATGGAAAGAACTCAAAAACTTAGGATGATTAAAAAAAATCGGCTCTGAAAACGACTTCTAGATGAAGAAGTTATGGGTTTTTGAAGAAAAGTTGTTCAAGATGCTGATGAAATGCGTAAATGTTGGGAAGTGAATTATAATGTTATATTTAATTTAAAAAAAATCTTCCCCCCTTTCCAAAATTAATCTAATTAGCTCACTTTAAAAAATATTACTTTATGTGGCCCACTTTTATAAACAAGAGAAAGTCACTTTTACAATGGTACTATATGAGCTATCCACTAAATTGTAATTTAAATAAAAGAAAAAGGGAATTTTGAATTATAAGTGACTCACCTTTTATAATGGGTTAGAACACTTTTACATAAATTAACGTCAAAACAAATTTTAAATGTGGTTTTTGAAAAAACAACTAAACAAAAAGAAAGGCTTGAACCCAAGACCTCTATTCTCATAAAGTAACTATCGACTAAGTGAGCTAGTTTAAAAGGCTAATAATTTTTGAAAAGTAGGAAGGGTCTTTTTCTTTTCTCACTGAAGCTTTGGAGTGTGTGGTTACTTGAAAAACTCTTTTTTTTCCTACAAAACAAAAAACACCTCACAACCCAAAATGAACAAGAAAAAGTAATCCAAGCCTTACATCTTCATGTTAGATTTCACCGAAAACTAAATACTTTTCTCAATGTTTCTCATTTTCAAATATCACACTAAGGTGCAACAGAAAATAACATATGTATGAGAGAAATCCTTTCTTTCTATTTTTGGTTTTCCTAGATCACACAAAGTCATGGGGAAAACAACATACGCAAAAATGAAAGGTATAGATCAGGTAATTTTTTTTATAGAGGACTATAAATTGAAATAAACAAAGAGATAAATAGCTATAACTACATATAAATATTGTGTACCTCTAGATCTTAAAAATGACATAGCTAGGGTTACAATAAACCTTTTCACATCAAACGTAAGGGGTTCCTCACTATAAAATATGCTCCTAACACAATAGATCAGTCCTCTTGGCCCGAAAGCAGTCAGAAACAATAGATCTTGGAAATGACAATCAGATGTAGTTGTACCAACTCTGAATTTGGATTAGCAATCGATGTGTCCCTCTAATAGCTCTAATACCATGTAGGAATTTATAGGGTAAGTTATTCAGATAAAAAAACAAAGGAAACCTCTCACAAACATATCGCATATCAATAGACCAGTATTTTTGACGTGGTTAAAACCTTGAAAGAGGGAAACAATCCATAGTCTGAGCCAACACTGACACTTCAGACAATTTATTAATGTAAGAGAAATAAAATTTACATAAGATTCTCTCATGAATGATCACCTAAGAAATGACCCTCCATGATCCAAAAATAGAGATCATGGACCAAGCAGGTGTTAAGCAATGGATCGAGTGTCTGTAATACCAAGGAGAGAATGAAAGGTTAGATAACTTCATGTGTAGAACATATCGTGGTCGTCAGATTGTAAGTTACAAAAAGTACATGCTAAAGAAACACACTTTACCTAAAGATAAACTAGAATATGTTATAATTAATTAGTTTCTATGTGTCAGAATATCCTAACAGATTATCCTTGACGAATCTATGAGGTTAGTATCATGGGGTTATGAGTTGATATTATGTGATTATATTATGTCTATGTTATGGGCAGGCTATACTGTGGTATACATCAACAAAATGAAAGCGGTGTGGTATGCGACATGATGGTACAAGCATAGATAAGATACTTGAAGCAAGGTTGCTTTGTAGAGACAATGTGGTTTTGGATGTATGGTACTACTATTTTGCATATGTTTTACATGCTCCATATGTGATGTTGTGTGTATGTAGTGTTGTGTATATATAGTGTGTGTACATTTTTTTTATACAATGTTATGTACAAGGGGGTGCCTCTAATGTTGTGTGAATATTGTAGTGATGGGTATAGATGGTGATATGTACATGTTCGATATGTGGTGTTGTGTACATATTGTATTCTGTGCATGATGGATATGCAGTGTTGTATTAATATGGTGTTGTGTGCATGTTGCATATGCAGTGTTGTTTACATAGGGTGCTATGCACATGTTGTATATGGAGTTCTATGTACATATGGTGTTGTGTGCATGATTGTAAAGGTTGTGTTGTGTGCATGTGGTGTTGTCTACATGTCGTTTCATGTACATTTCATGCATGTGGTGCTCTGTACATCTGATGTTGTGCACCCATTGTACAAGTGGTATGATGTACATGTCACACTGTGTAAACGTTGTGCGGTGATGCCATGTACATGTGATGTCGTGTACATGTTGTATAGGTCGTGTTGTGTAAATGTTATACATGTGGTATTATCTGCATGCCATACATGTTGTGTTGCATACAAGTGGTAGTATGTATGTGCATTGTGTAGTCATGTTATCGTGACATGTTTACTCGTTGTTTCGTACTCTATGTAGTGCATGTATTTTTTTGTGTTCTACACCATGTGTAGTTACATGTATTATATTGTGTTGTACATCAAGTATATATGTATCATGTTTTGTTTTATGGAAGGTGTAGGTACATGTATTGTGTGGCATTTTACATTGGGTATAGATGTATGAATTATGTTGTACATCGGGTGTACGTGCATGTATTGTGTAGTGTTGTAAACTAGATGTAGGCATATATATTATGTTACGTTGTACACTAGGTATAGGTGTATATGTTTTATGTCAGGTGTAGTTGCATGTATTTCATCGTGTTGTATGTCATGTGTGGTTGTATATGTGTTATACAAACTATGTGTATGTGCACATGGTTGAGGAGAAAGAAGTAGGTGTTTGTTAAGTGTGGAAACTAATTCAGAGTGCGTACAGAATACAGACAAAGATAGAAGATAAGGATTGATTAAAGAATGAGTGTCAATATTTTAGTTCAATTTTACTATCCATGTGATTTATAACTCAGGTTTATGACGATTACATGTGATCTATGATTTGTTTTATGATGGTTACATGTGACTTATGATTTTGATCTATGATGGTTTTGTTTTGAGGTAAATTGATTTGATGTGTTTATATATGACGATTTGGTCAAATATGCTAGTTTGACTTGTTGTGGCAGGAAGTGAATAGGATTGCAAGTGTAACTTACTGATGAGCTACCAATGAGGTATGAGGTGAATTTATTTCAGTATATTTTAAATCTAATGGAAATTATGTGATTGGTATAGGAAAGCATGAAATGCATGGTTGGGTTATTGAAACCAATTGCGAGAATTAGCAGTAGTAGAAATGGAAGCAATTGGAAAATGCAACAGTATGTTGGTAAAGCACTTTAGGAAGAGGGCCATTGTGCGACATTGATACCCAATAGTGTCCATTGATTACCATCATCATGTTATGACTAGTATGATGATTTTAAGTTAGGTATATGCCTTGGGTTTTGTATCTTCCAATGCATGGAAGCCTTGCCAAGGGATGGACAACCCATGATGGGGGTGCTAGCAGAACTTGGAAGGTGTGCGACTACAGGGAATGGGGTGACCAGATTTCCCAACAGACTATGTAGTAGAGAAGGGAAGGTCAAATATATATTGGATTTGGTCATTACCATTTCTAGATGGAATTATATGCACATTGGGAGAGTGCCCTAGAACAATGAGTCAGTAATTTTTCACTTAGAGGACAAGTGGAACGATATTATAGGGTTGGAAATCTGATGCAGTTTGACTTTGGTAGTTGATTCTCAACTTCTTGGGAAGGAGGTGAATCCTAGTATTACTTTGACTATGGACTCCCTTATTATGGATGTCGGCATCATATCCTTTTATTTTCTAGTTGAGAAAATGTGCATATGTGTATATGTGTCTATTATTGTAAATATTGTATCAAGTTGGATTTAAAAAGCTCCATATCCAGTATGATTATTTTTTGGGTGAAGAAAATGCTTATGTGTGGTCATTTTTTAAATACCACAATGGTTTGTCTTATAAAGCTCTAGTAAATGATATGTTTGTCATGTTTTAGAAGATAGTCATTGTAAATATTACAATGAGTTATCTTATAAAGCTCCATGGGTAACTATGTCTTGTTTTCAATAGTCATGTTGGTTATAGGTGTCATTGAACAATGAGGACGGTGTTCCCCCAAGGGTGAGGGTTTTGTAATAGGTCTAGTTAAAAATCCATGTAAAAATATATAAGGCCATAGTCACGAGACACATATTCGAAGATTAATGGTTGGAAAAACATCCTAGTGGGTGTTCAATTTAGTTATTGGTGAAAAAAATTGGCAAAGGCAATGGCAAAGGATTTGGAAAGGAAAGAAGTATTATTTGGCTTTTATTTATGAAAATATTGGAAAATAGGAGAAAAGGAAGGCGAAAGGTCACAATTTGCATGTGAGGATGAAAATGAAGGAAAATAATGGAAATTAAAGAAAATAGAGGACTCATCAATAAAAAAGCTTTTGAGGATTAGTGTGGGGGCTTGGTTAGTCTAGTTTTGGAGCTCTCTCAATATTCTCTCAATCTCTCATAATCTTGTATACTTAGAGTTTTCTTGGAGAGCTCTTGGATCATATTGCATAATTGGATTTTTGGAGAATGAAGGCAAAGGAATAGCACTAAAGTGCAAGAAGACATCGGGATGACCATCTACAACATATTTTTCTTGCAGGCTTGCAAGTACCAAGTTGCATGTATGTTTTCCTCACTAGTTTTTTCATGCATGGTAGATGCATGTGATTTATTGGTCATGATTTGTCATTGGCATGGATTGACAATGTATTTGCCTAGCCTTCCAATTTCATGGATAGCCATGGAGATTGTGGATTTATTTCCTTGTTTTGTTCTAGTTGGTTCTCATGTTTCCTTAACTTGGGTTGAGTTACTAACTCCTAGACATTGGTTGGAAAAATGCTCTAGAGCCATGTAACCTCTTGGTTTGAGTTACTAGTCCCATAGCCTGAGTTGGAAATCCAAGCTTGAGCCCTTGGTGGGTTGAGTTACTAGTCTTGGAGCCTTGGTTGGATAGATGCTTTGGAGCGCAATGACAGTTTTGGGTTTAGATACAATTCCTCGTGCCTTAGTTGGAACAAACACTCTAGATCCCTTGATGGATGGGATAGAGAATGATTTTATGATTGTTCTATGTTTCTCATAATGAGCTGGAATCATTTTTCGATGGCTTGAGGTGGTTTGCCTCTGGAAGCCTTGGATGGTTTTGGATTGATGTGTTTAATGAGATCCCACATTCATGCTTGGAATATGGCATGGGGTCCATGAATGAAGAGATCTGTGGGTCAACTATTCTACGGTTGGGTGGAACGTGGTAGTCCCATATCAGGTTGGCTTTTACATCATTGATATGAAGTATTTCTCCTTGTTATGTCATGAGTATTATACTCGTTTATATGTGGATCATATGACTGTAATTTCCTTGGTATTTTTGTTTTGCTATTATGTTGGTTATAGATATATTTTCATGACAATAGCTAAGTATGGTTCTAATCATGTTGGTATAGGTAAATGAATGAACAATGTATCTATAACCTAAAGGATGAAATGGAAATTGATGTATTGAGGCATCAATGTTTCTCAGCGATTCTTAGCTAAGTATGAGACCTCTATGCTCAGATATGTTATTTACACCTGTATATTACATATTCATGATATGCTTGATGAAATGCCTATCATGGCTAGTAAGGGTCCATTAAAGGTTATATTCAAGTAATTTTTTTGCACTATCGTTTACCTAATATATTATTCTTCTGAAGATGTCATTCTATTTTAGGCATTGACCTTGGCTCTAGGCCTAAAAAGGTGGCTCAAATCCTGGTGACGCTAGCACAACACTATGCAAAACAATCCATGGATGCTGGATTATAGGCCTCTGAGAGCATCGAGAGGTCCCTGAATCATAACATGACAATAAATGAGAGTTTCCAAAGGTCAAGTGGTCCAAAAGCTCAGTGGGATGCAAAGGCTGGTTCGCAGAAAGGTTGGATTAGTTCCAGAGGGTCCTAATGCTGATGTTGAATGTTTATATGGTGTTTTTCCATCGATTCCACTTCCTTAACATGAAATAGGAGGTAGAATCATATCATAGTGACCTATCATCACATGTTTAGCCTCGCTAGCTAGTTGCTTATGTAGATGTGGGAGGAGGGTGTTATATTCTCCACATTATTGAGAGATATAATCTAGGGAATATCTTGCTGATGGGACACAAAGTTACAAATGAGCTTCAATTTTGGTTTCATATCTATAGTATAGAGTAGATTTAAAAATATTTGTGGCAACAAAAAGGATTTTCGAGCTTATTTTAATATTCTTGTTAAGTAATGTTCTTGTTGTGATATTTTAAATTTCAAGTAAAATGAGACATGCATTTCTATATTTAATGTCTATGATTGAATTATGTTTTTAAAGTATTTTGGTTATTTATGTGTTGTTAATTTTCATCATACACTGTAATCCAAACTCTAAAAATAAATGTGACTTATACCACTTAAAGGGTTTTCCTATTTATTGTTATTTTTTGAATTACTTCATTGATAACAAAAACATGAGTTACATTCATTTGTGAGTTTTCTTAAATATTGTTATTTTATGATTTATTTCATTGTTTCTAGTACCATTATTATCAAGAAAAAATAATAAGGGTGTATGTTGTAGTGGTATCATATAAATATATACTCCCATCGAGAGCGGTTCAATCTGATAGTACACTGATATGTGAGGATTATATGAACAACCATATACACATTATTATAATAATCATATAAACAAGTCTTCAACAAATTCTTTTGTATAAAAACAAAGGGAGATTGAGGGACAAAATACATGTAATATGGGTGATAGAGACCCTCAAAAGGAACAACATGAATAATTCTTTATGAATTTGTTAGCTACCTTAGAGGGAAACAAGTGGCAGAGGAAATAGCCCAAGTAGAGAATCATCATTTGGATATTTTGAAACGAATGATGGCTAGACAACTAGGAGTTCATTTTTGTTGTAACAATGCAATTAATGTAGACAACAATAGAGGCAACAAAAATCAGGGGAGGAATTTCATTCATGGGGGTAGTTAAAATCAACTAACAATAACCATTAGTTTGAGGTATCTTATGCCAACCTCAACACCTAGAGCACCAACATGGGCTTAAAATGACACATAAGTAACCATTTATAGAATCAATTTATGTATAGGTGGACAACCACTGGCCCAATGTTTCAGGTTGCTATCACTTAGATATTATATCAATGCCAAGATGAAAAATAGACCTCGCACATGTGGTAGAGCATAGAATTATGATTTGAAGATGAAGGTGAGAAAAATGACTCTCCCATATTAAGATGGTTTAGGGAGGACTTCAGGATGTGTTTGAGTTTTTAAGGTTGCAACCTAGTTTCAAAGGAAGGGACCACCAAATATGTAGCTATATGCCTTGATGGTATAGAACACAAGTGGTTCCATCATGGAGTGATCTTTGTAAGACATGAGAAGATCACTTCATAGACATATTTTTTAAAGAAGTTGATAGATATATTTTATAAGAAGGATTGAGGGATGCACTTAAAGGAGTTGACATAACTTATATTGCAAATTTTGAGGCACTTGTAATGCTAGTCACTAATATTCCAAAAATAAGACTCCTAGGGCCATTCATGGATGGTTTAGTGAAACATTTGAGAGGTTGGAATGAGTCCCTAAATCTAACTACCATGTAGGAAGCCATAAATAAGGAAAGGGACACGTAGGCTTGCAATTTTGGATGCAATTTTCAGTCGAAGGGGTTCCTACATAAGAGGGATAATGATAGTTAACATTTTCAAATAGAATCACAATAGTCATCAAATGATTCAAAAAATTTAGATAGTTGGTAAATAAATGACTTCAAAAGGAATAATTTTTATTTCCATTAATGTACAGATACATGTGACCCCTCACGTTATTGCAATTTGAAACCAAAATCTATGTAATTAGAGTGCTTTTATGTTAAATAATCTCCATAAAAAAAATTAGATAAATAATCTAATTTGGAGAATAGTGTTGTATGCCAATTGCTTTTGAAATTTTTTGATATTGTTGATGTAGTGACAATGTAGAAGAGAGAAAATGATGTGGGAGAGAAGTATCTGGAATGCACTAGTAAGGACTCTTGTAGAAGTGATAGATGTGATGTAGAGAGGCACTAAGTGAAGTAGAAAACAACATTGAGTAGGTGAGGATGCATGCAAATAAATATTATAGTTAGGATTTTGGGGATGACAAGGAAAGAGAGGAAGGTTTCCATTGGAGAGCAATCTAGAGATACTTTCATAAGTGAAGAAGCTGGATGAATGCTAATGAGTTGGTGGCAAATATTTTTAGTAGGATCTACTAGATGGTTAAATGGAATGGGACACCTTGAGAGAAGTTGTGAGAGTATATCCCAGACAATTAGCCAACATGGAGGATGTTGAGTGATAAAAGGTGTCTTTTAACCCCTATTTATCCTACGTTAATTATCAATCCAGGCACAATTTTTTATCTCAAGAATGTACTCAGTCTGAGGCGGTCACTTGTTCAAGAGTAATGTTTGCAGTATAGTGCTTGCAAACGTAAACAAACGCTGGAAACAAAATCTAATTGTAATGGAAAGAAACTTAAATGCCCTGTAACTAAATCATTTATTCAACAACCAGCAGTCATGGATTTAGTCATGATAACTCTTTCCCCTATAAAATGATGTGAATGAAAATCAATCACAAACAAGATTTCCAATCTAAGAACCTAGATAGCAGTAGTCAATTTTCGTTACAGTTGTAGATATTTCTATCCACACTAAAGTAAACACTAGAAATAACAATTCAATTCACAGAAAAGGAACATCAGCTAAATCTATTGAAAAGGTCGAACAACAAGGCTTAGTTTATAGAAATGAATTGAGCAGCAACCTTAACCAGAATTAATTGAACAACAATATTCAATTAATAAAGGAACAAAAAACATAATTAAGTGTAACCACACAGCGACTATAGATTAATTGAATCAATAATCTTATTCTAGCATAATGGGCACTAACCACAAGTATGAAAGAATGAACAATAGAATCTGCAACTGTAAATGAACAATTATCTGAATTAGACAGTGCAATGTTGTTTTAGAACGAACAACATGACATTTTAAGTTGTGAATAATAATCCTGCTATCCAATTACAATTTCAATATAACAGAGAAATTCAGTGAAATGTTCAAAAACAGAAGATTATTGACTAAAGAGAATTAAGGAAATGCAAAGGAAATCAAACCACACACGACTGTAATTGTAAAATAGTGATACAACAAGCAAGTGGATCCACTAGGGCCGAGCACTTAGCCACTAGGGAAGTACTTCTACATTTACTACAGGATCAGATAATGGAACAACAACTGAAGTATATATTAATAATATATGGAAGAGGAACAGCTATGACTCTTCAAACAGAGCTGATTATAAAAGTTGAGACTACAACAATAATTTCTAGAAATTAGTAATAATATCCACCCCTTCGGCTACCAGCATTGTCCCTTTTTATAATGGCCAGGTGGAAGTATCAAGAGTACAGATAAGTCTTGAAGTAGCGATCCCTCAGGATCAAAGGACCCTGAGGAATTCCCTATATCTTTGATCTCTAGTTTATCGTTTTGTCTTCTTGTGCTGATGCCAGGTTTTCTCTTCCTTTTCCTAGACCATGCACTTTGATCTTGATCTCCTTGTTTGCATACGGCTTCCTGTCGAAGGGACAACAGTTGCTTCTACTTTGTCTCTTCCTCTTAAATAGTGATTTTCTATTTCCTTTACTTTCTGTATAGAAAAAAACAATAATTAGCTATTTTGTATCAATCACAAATCTCCTTAATTCTATCATAATTCATTAACATATTACCATCTTATAATGTAAAGGAGTTATGATTCAAAGGAAAAGGTAAAGAAATAAATGGTAAATACATACCTTTTCCTTGCTCAACACACCCCCCTACTTACCCTTCTTCATGCCCTCATGAAAACAATGTAATTTACATGCAAGGAAGTTAGGGAATAGGCTGGAGAGGGATTTTCATGAAGTGGTCTAAAACCATGATGTGTAGTTAAAACTTTAAAAAATACTCCATGTCTAGCCTTCAGGCAATTCATATAGGGCCTTATACCCAGTTGCAGGATACTAGATAATTAGACTTCGAACCTACAACCTAGCTAATACCGGCCTTCTCTCAAGATGAGGTTACTATAGGTAACCAGGCGACCACAATCTAACTTAAAAATTTCATAATTGAATGCCTCTCTATCCTTAACATTCTGATTTGTAGTCTTCCATCAGACTTTAGCTGCTGTTACGGTAAGGTCTTTGATGGATAGGAAGTATTCTATCCCTTACTGGAAAACTTCTCTGTGAATGTGTCCCAATGTCTGGATCACATCCTTCCTTCTCATTAAGCTTCTATGCTTATCCCACAGTTGCGATGGGTTTTTCGGTGCACCCCTTACCAAAAGGTCCAACCTATTTTCTTGTCTCTGAAAGGTGTTGTACGCATTGAGCCACTTTAACTGGTTAACAACGAAAGAGATGAATGCATGAATCTGGATATCACCCATAAAAGGACTGGGATTCTTTTCCATTTCATCCTCCAACACAAAATTATGCAAATAAAACTCACATAGCAATTTGGAATTTCACCCCATAATGTTTACAGTAGTTTATAAAATCAACAATAGTTTTTAACTCTCTAGGCACCCTTGTCTTGACAGCCTTAATTTTTAACGGTAAATACCTTTCTAACAAGCATTAAGCTCTGATACCACTGATCCAGATTTAAACAGGAACGCAACAAATTACAGAGATAACCATATACACAAATATGCAGCGGAAATAATACTTCATTTCATTAATGGAAAATACTGAAATATGCTTACAATCAGAAATGGAAATAAACTAGCTAGGGCGATGGTAGCTATCTCTGAGAAGAGATGTGTGGGCTACATGCCTCTGAACTGACTTACAATGAGGCTCGAAGGCCTATTTATTGTTGAGAAACAATGAAAAACCTTTAACATTCCAAAACCTAACCC